>JAYKKM010000209.1:2150000-2377500 GCA_035772405.1 Chrysogorgia sp. JL179-B06
TTGTGAAAGTGATTTTATAGCCTTCCAAAGT
The DNA here is from genome assembly GCA_035772405.1 of Chrysogorgia sp. JL179-B06. Classification (NCBI taxonomy): domain Eukaryota; kingdom Metazoa; phylum Cnidaria; class Anthozoa; order Scleralcyonacea; family Chrysogorgiidae; genus Chrysogorgia; species Chrysogorgia sp. JL179-B06. Next base: position 2,150,032 of record JAYKKM010000209.1, read on the forward strand.
TGCGATTTTTGGTGCGAACTTTTGCGCGGCCATTTTGTTAAAGTGTTACGTCACAAGTAGTACCAAATTTCATCATGGCGAGTTCATCAACTAGCGATAAACGACCTCATGGTGGAAAACGCTGTGTTGCAGGCGGTCCAAACCAAGTTAGTTGCGACAATAGTCAATACACTGATGGAATATCTATACATATATTCCCTAGCGAAACAAAAGATCCACAGAGGCGAAGAAAGTGGGTGAATTTTGTTCGAAAACATCGACCAAGCTTTAACGCTTCTGGCACGTCATTTCTTTGTTCGGCCCACTTCGACGACTCGTGTTATAACATGGATGTTAATTTAGCGAAAACAATTGGCATCAAAAGGATTTTAAAGAAGATGCTATTCCTACCGTTGATGTAGCTGGAAATGTTCTACCTGCTGTAGAAAACCTATCGGAAAGAAAACGGAGACAGGTAGCCTATTTATTCATTTACATGAGTCTCATTTAAATATTATGCGATGATACATGTTACCTCTAATCTTTATGTAAATTAGTCTAATAAGGTTTAATATATTTTTATTTGAAGATAATTCGTCGTAGTAAGGTTTAATATATTTTTATTTGAAGATAATTCGTCGTAGTAAGAGATGTAAGACCAGTGTAAAAGCAAAATCCCCTGCAAAGTTGAACTTTTCTCCTGCGAAAGTTAACGTCGATGATCCTACGACTTCAAGTGCATATACAAGCCAGTCTGGGCTCGTTGAGGATAGTGACACTGACAGTGAAACGATGGCGGATGTCAGTCTTACTCAGCCTAAATTTACCAGTTCTTGCACATCGTGTCAACGTTTGAAGAAGAAAATTAAAGCGCTTCAAAAGACGATCAGCTGGTATAAAAAGACGAAAGCTAATTTGTCAAGAAAGGTGAATGATCTACAAGCCGAAAGAAGGACTAAGAGCTCTGTTGTGGGTTCCCAATCCAGCGACTCTCGTGTAATGGCTACTGAAGTTGGTATGAATGCGAGCAGCGATGGGGACGAAGACGATACTGACGACGAAACTATAATGGATTATTCCTCTATTGAAGAATCAAGTCAGTCTGCAGTAGAAACTGAGGAAGAAGAGACAAGAAACACTATCAAGTAAGTGTAACCAAATTTGCAGACACTGTACTTTTTGGAGTATATAAATAACTTCTTGCCAAGGGAAATTTACACTTTACCGTGAAAGCTTAAATGTGTTTGCTTCCCTTATATTTGCAAGCTTGAGTAAGAGTTTATTCCTTGAGATGCCCTCTGTTTTAATTTTAATATTTGATATTCTGTTTCAGTGTTGATGAAGGAACCAGTCCATATAATGAACCAAAGTTCCTGGTTTTCTACAGTTGCCTCATCAACTTATTTGGTATGTTCTGCTTCAATTGTAAAGCTGAGAAACCGAAGGTTCAAGTGAAACAGAAAGGGTCAATGGCAATTGTGGTGCAGACGTGTAATAAATGTTCTGTAGAGAAATTCAGCTGGAAAAGCCAACCTTTGGTTTTAGGACAACACGCAGCAGGCAACATCATGACAAGCTTTGGTATTCTGATGTCTGGTATCAATATCAGTCAAGTTATGTTGATGTTTAGACACATGAACCTTTGTGTCGATTTCAACACGAACATACTTTGCTCACCAAAGTAAGTTCTTGTTTCCAGCTGTCTTGAAGCATTGGGAGGTTTGCCAGTCTCATTAGATCGAGAGCCTGAGTGGAAGTGAATCGCAGACATGGTCAGGAGATGGGCGATTTGATTCCATGGGTCATAGCGCCAAGTATGGTGTCTACACGATGTTCAACAATACAACTTCAAAGCTGGTCCATTTTGAATTACTTCAGGTATTATGTGCTCATATTGATAATAAAGACTGGGATTTGGGTTTTCATACATACTACAGTACTGTGTATTGATTAGAACAAGTTGCATTGTTGTATTATCAAGGTAAATGTTTCAAGTTCTAATCAATACACAGTACTGTACTTATGAATTGTGGTCAAGTAATAGTAATATTATGCTGCTATATTTTAAATACACATAGGCAAATGAATGTGGGAGCAGCAATGCAATGGAGCTGGAGGGTGCAAAAAGATCTTTTGAATTTCTAAAGAAATCTGGTCTTAAGATGGACATTTTTATTAGTGATAGACACAAAGGGGTAGCAAAGTGGATCAGGACCACAGAGAAGGATACACAGCATTTCAATGACATCTGGCATGTCAACAAAAGTATCAATAAACAACTTAGGAAGGCAAGCAAAGAGAAAGGATGTGAAATAATCCAAGAATGGCTGAAAGCTGTTCGCAACCATTTGTACTGGAGTGCACAGTCTACCATCCCTGGCTTTGAAAATCTAATTGTGGCTAATTGGAAGTCGACTGTTCGTCACATGACAAACAAGCATGAGGATCATCCTGATGAGCTATTTACATCCTGTGCCCATGAGCTTGAACCACGCAATTGGATTCTTATAGGTACCATTAATTTACTTGCATTAATATGCTTCATAATAAGTGGCTGTGATTCACCACCAAATAGATAATCAGGATGTTATTCCTTGATTATTATTTAAGAAATAGAAAACATTTTCTGTGTTTACATACAGTTATATAAACACGAGTGGAAGTTTGGGAGAACGCGAAATCATAGTGGGAAATCATGATTTTGAGTTCTCCCAAACTTCCACGAGTGTTTATATAACGTATGGGAACACGGATAAAAATGTTTTCTATTTCTTTTATAAAATAAGCCGTAGAAAGCAAATAAAATGTACAAATATCTTTTTTATCAACACGTAAATTCTCCTTACTGCGTATCATGGCGCTCTGATGGCTAATTGATGGCGTATGATGGCTAATTGATGGCGTATGATGGTTAATTGTGGCGTATAATGGCTAATTGATGACGTATTACGATGACGTAATCCATCCATGTTATATAACCCGATACAAACACGGTAACTGACCAATCACAGCGTGCGTAAGACACGACTTATTTTATAAAACAAGTTATTACAGAAATGTCTTTTCAAAGCATGTTTCTGCAATAATTAGGCAGAAGTTCATGTTAGCTAACAAACCAACATAATTATATTTGTTACTTGTCAAAGGTAGATGACATTCAGAGGCAAAAAAGGTTTTTCTGTATTTATATAATACTCAATTTGTACTTTTCTACTTGTGTAGGAACTGCTGCTTATGACAGAATTTGTACAATTTTGTTGAAGAAAAATGTGTTAAAGGATGTCTCAAAGCTATCTCCCGATGCCCAAACCAGCTGCCTTGAAGGATTGCATTCCACCCGTAACCATTGGCATCCAAAAATGACACACTTTTCTTGGATGGGAACATACTGCAGGTACTGTAGTACATGTGTTTATGTTCAATTAAACTTTCTTCCATATTTTACAGGAAATAGACAGGTTAGTGAAACAGAAAGTGTATGTAATATAAAACGGTTTCAATATTAACCCACCCACTTTTTTGGTTTTGTAGACATATAATTTCAATGAAAATCTTCACCGTAAATCAAAGAAAACAACTGATGGTCAGACTTACTATAGTGTGACTTATCCAAAATTCAAGCTAGGAGATAGGTTGTTCGTGAAGTACCTGTTCCCCCAACTTATGGTAATCTGTTTGGTTTTCATTTATAAAATAATGTATGATTTATGGAATAGTCTGAATGTTGTGGCAAAATATGGGATGTGCAACATTGCAAATTCTAATCTCATGTTTAACATTTTAATTGTTTAGGCTATGTCAAAGATGTTAAGGAAGTTTTATTTACAGGCTCCCAGAAGGTTTTTATTGAAATTTCTCAGAAATACCAAAAGAAAGTCCCTGTACCTTTGTGCCAACAATTTCCTGAAAAATTGAGTAGAGAAGCAGCAGTGAAACGCTATCATGAGAAGAAAAAGTTAGCTGAGCCAACACTATTCCCAAGCTGTAAGTTAACTATAATGTACAAGACAGATGCAAACTTTGACAATGCCTAATGTACTCTGTTGGTACCATGATGTGGCAGACTAAAATTAAATATTATTTTGTAGTGCAAGAACAGACCCAGCAGCACAAAGACTTTGATGTCACTGCAGGAAACTAACCCACCATCGCAGCAAACCCAGCCACGTAAATGCAAAAAGTGTAACCATACTATGAAAGGGCACCCCCGTGGCCGATGCCCTGACACCTCCCAATAAATCACAGTGCTTTTCTTAGTTTTGCAGGACATTAACTGCACCACACTTTCAACTTTTACATCTTTATTGGTTGATGTAAGATGCAACATTTTATTTTAGTAAGAGATAAATCCCGAGAACAAGGTACCAGTATGTACATACAGCTCTGAGGACGTGTAGCGTCCAAGGGCTGTATATCACATAAATTCCAACGTTTGAGGGATTTATCTGACTTACTGTATCTTATGATTGAGGAGGTTTTCCAACAAAATTTTGTTGATTTTTCCACTTTGGACAAATATTTCCTAGTTTTTTCTTCACTTTTATCTAATTAGTATTCATAGGGCTTTATGCTGTATAAAGCCTGTGGTACATCAAAGAAAACCGACTCAATCATGAAATAAACTACTATACATATGTCATATTGTACATACATAATGTGTTAATATACACACTGCTGTAGTGAATGTGGGCGAGCTTGGAGTAGACAGACGATACATGGGCGATCGTCAAGATCGTATCCTCAGAAAAATTATTCTGAGTCCCGGACAGGAATCGAACCTGTAACCTTCTGATTGCCGGTGAGACGCTCTAACCATTGAGCCACTGAGACTCGGATGGAGAGCGAAGGTTACATTGATGTAATTGTGCAATTGATATACGTACTGCGTATGCGGCAGTCACTATATTATATCGGTAGTGTTTGGATGTGTTAATACACACTGCTGTAGTGAATGTGGGAGAGCTTGGAGTAGACAGACGATACATGGGCGATTGTCAAGCTATCCTCAGAAAAACTATTCTGAGTCCCAGACAGGAATCGAACCTGTAACCTTCTGATTGCCGGTGAGACGCTCTAACCATTGAGCCACCGAGACTCAGATGGATAGCGAAGGTTACATTGATGTAATGGTGTGATTGATATACGTAAAATATTTCCTAGTTTTTTCTTCACTTTTATCTAATTAGTATTCATAGGGCTTTATGCTGTATAAAGCCTGTGGTACATCAAAGAAAACCGACTCAATCATGAAATAAACTACTATACATATGTCATATTGTACATACATAATGTGTTAATATACACACTGCTGTAGTGAATGTGGGCGAGCTTGGAGTAGACAGACGATACATGGGCGATCGTCAAGATCGTATCCTCAGAAAAATTATTCTGAGTCCCGGACAGGAATCGAACCTGTAACCTTCTGATTGCCGGTGAGACGCTCTAACCATTGAGCCACTGAGACTCGGATGGAGAGCGAAGGTTACATTGATGTAATTGTGCAATTGATATACGTACTGCGTATGCGGCAGTCACTATATTATATCGGTAGTGTTTGGATGTGTTAATACACACTGCTGTAGTGAATGTGGGAGAGCTTGGAGTAGACAGACGATACATGGGCGATTGTCAAGCTATCCTCAGAAAAACTATTCTGAGTCCCGGACAGGAATCGAACCTGTAACCTTCTGATTGCCGGTGAGACGCTCTAACCATTGAGCCACCGAGACTCAGATGGATAGCGAAGGTTACATTGATGTAATGGTGTGATTGATATACGTACTGCCTATGCGGCAGTCACTATATATAGGTAGTGTTTGGACGTGTTATTTATATCGGTAGTGTTTGGATGTGCACATACATTAATTTTTTAATAAACATATTGACATCATATTGTATCAGTTGAGTGTTGGAAGTAGGGGGTAAAGCCCAGTGAAATGCTGAGCTGTACAAATTTGCTGATTGGCCATGGGTCCAATCAGGAAATTTGTACAGCTCTGCATTTCACCACCTGGGGTTGGGCTTTACCCCCAACTTTCAACAATAGGCCAAATAAATCACTCAAACAAGGATGAGAGTGCATAATAGTTGGCAATCTTGAATAATAGTCTTTCCAACTTCAAGATGAACAAAATAAAGATATATAGTCAAATTACATTACAGGTTCTCTCCCACTTTGAAGCATTTAGAGTTGCATGTTATGAATTTGTCAACAAGAGTCTTTATTGTCGTTGTTCAGCTGGCATGTAACCCTGTGTTTCTGCTGTTGGAAACTTGTGGTCTTGTGTTTTCCCAGCCAAGCGAGCCACATAGCCATCTAATAATCCATCTGTAGGCTACAGCTCTTAAATATCTATAAAAAATACCATAGATTTTGCCTGTGGGCTAAATAACATATTTCCAGAGACTAAAGGAAAAGATATAAAACGTGGGAAATAGTACAAAACAAATCTGGCAAGTATGATCTATTTATCCTGTTGAATAAAAATGCACTTCAGTAAGGGACTACTATTAAAAATAATTCAAGGAATAATAATTACTTACTCGTTCCTAGTTTGTGACCCACGGCGACGATAAGAACGACCGTTTTTATCTTTTAAAAGTGGGCCGACATTCTCTAAAACTGTTGCATGGGTCATTGGGCCAAAGTCTTCATGCTGGGTTATGCAATTAACATGCTCAATACTTCCATCAAATGTCATGATCCTCAAGGCCGGTGTCATTTCTTTGCAGCAACGAAACTCCAGCACCACAACAAGTAATTCTTTATCACAACATTGACAACTACACCTACATAACATTTTAATAATACCATGTTCATATGCAGTTCAAAAACTTTAAAACGGTGGAGAAATTCTGCTATTACTTATAAGTATAACCGATTCCATATGTTAACTAAAATTTCGTGCAAAACTTCCCTACAAAATTATGTTCACCACGCTTACAATTAGATTTCCTTCATGATTTATATTAATTTAAGATTATATATAACGTATGTTGTTTTGTACACCAGTTAAAGCGTTCAAAAGGAAACGAACAAGCGAAATATCTATATAGAGTTAAATGACCTGTTTATACTTTATACAAACAAGGACGACCTACTTACCACTGGTTTACAGGTATTCTACCGTCGCTTCGTTGCTCTAAAGTAAATGGCAGTATGCCGTCTGCATCAGGGTTGGTTTCCACAACTTGGCCTGGTTGAGCAAGAGGTTCATTATCATAAGCAAATCTGTTTGATGTCGCCACATATCCAACTTGATCGGAGTCAGAGTTTCCTTCGCTACTGCTCTTGGTTGTCGAACTCTCTTGCGTATCCATACTCGATGAAATCGACTCGTTATCCGACATGACTTCTCCACGTAAACAGTGAAATAAGCTACTGATGTATTTTACAAAAACTGTTGATTTTAAAAACGAAAAAATGGCAAGAAGATTGACCACAACAGCCCAAAACAATATATCGCCTTGTAATAGCTTCGCGACTTCCGTTCTACTTGTGACCTCACAGTCGATAAACAAGGCAAATAAAACGTTCGCATCAAGTAGCAATCTTTGGACGGCAAATTCGACAACTTCTAGGCCACGTATGTTGGTCAAATATACATCAAATTACTCGTAAAAGATTGAATATTTTTTTTAAGCAAATATAAAAATATTCGAAAATTCCATTGCAGTAGCACTTTAAGCATAAGTTTGATCTATTCAATAAAACATGTAAACATAGATTTGATAGAGTACACATCAGCGTACGGTTATCAGGATCGCTGGTCATCTTTCAGTATAGGTCTACCACGATCAGCGAGTTGTAAGCATACAGTGAGTGTATATTCATGATCAACACACTTTCAAAATCTACCAACAGAGTCAAAAAACGAAAAGCAAATATGTCGAATTTGGCTCAAATGACACGCAACATATGCCTCACGGTTCGCAAAAGCTTGGGAACTATTATTGCGCAATTTTGCAGATTTGTTCGTCAAGTGAGCAAAATGTTAAGAAACATAAGGTTCCTTAAATGGAAGGTGGAAACTGTAATTTAAATATAGTACTTGTAGTGTAAATCATCAAGTTTGAAAGGATTTGTGTAAAATAATTTTATCTCCACAGATTACATTATGTCCAAATGTAAAAATTGGAAAAAAAACAGTACCAGATGATAAAAACAAAATCCACTCCAGAGGAATTTGTGAGTCAGCTCGCAGTGCTCGGAAGAAGCTCTGTGATTGGTTGCATGCATCTGCGGAAATTTTAATAATTAATAGTCCCAACCAGCTCGTCCCCACGGTGGTTCACAGTTAGTTGAAGACTACGATTAAGGTTAGATTATGTATTATAAGGATTTAGTTTGGACATGTGATTCCGTCAAGATCATCAATTTCATGCGAGGATCCGAAATGGCGGGACAAAATGGCCCAAGTAAGTATGGGAGTGCACCTCACAGCGTATCAAGCGTATAGCAAGGGTGGAAAACGTAAGCAAGCGTAGCAAACGTAGCAAGAGCGTAGCAAGCGTATAGCAAGGTTGGTTGGGTAACAGGTGGTCCGATTGGCTCCTGTTTGATTGGATCCGTGATGCTTGGAATAGGATCAGATTGATTGGTCCTACTGATCCTGATCCGCTTACCAATCGGACCTTACCTGTACCCTTCAAACATCAGTTGTGGAACTGATGGAGTAATTAAATCTTGTTAAAGAGGTGGGATGGTGGGTGCGTATTTCTTCCGCGTTGATTACTGTGCGCTGCGTCGTTTGCGTTTATTGCGTGACAATAACTTCGAATGCTATCGGATTACGGTTGCGTTGCATTCGAATGTCAATCTTGTGCGTCATCGATATCCTGGGGCGTATGTATCGTAGCACGTCTCCTTTGGTTTAACCTTGGTTATAATTAACCTCATTTAAACCATACCTCGACTAAATCTGTTTGTAGGAGTTTTACCAATATTTATACTTTAAACTTACCTGTTTGGTTGGTTGGGTAACAGGTGGTCCGATTGGCTCCTGTTTGATTGGATCCGTGATGCTTGGAATAGGATCAGATTGATTGGTCCTACTGATCCTGATCCGCTTACCAAACTGAGAGATCACTGGTTTGAGATCTCAGCTTCCAAGTATCTCTAAATAATTCCGTAATTCGCTGGACGACTTATTGGCGATATTACCCAACCGGATTCGCTAGCAAACGTAGCAAGCGTAGCAAACGTAAGCAAACGTAGCAAGCATATAGCAAACATATAGCCGAAGCGTAGCAAGCGTATAGAAAACGTGCAAACGTGCAAGCGTATAGCAAACGGCAAAAATAATAAAATTATTGGGAAAAGAATAGCATGACGATGTTAAAGATTAAGGAATAAGATGTTAAAGTTAGTTGATGGGGGAGTAATTTGGTTACACTTTAAACTTTTGGCTGTGGTCCTTTTAGTCACTCAAACGGAATAATTTATTATTTCTTTTAGGAAAGTGTTTAACAAAAGAAGAAATTCCTGTCAAATATGATGCCTTCGTTATGACCAATTATTGACTTTGAAAGTCACAAAGCAGTATCAACACACAAACACATGCCGGAGGAAGTCATATCCGAACTCCTAAACTCCGACATGGAATACGACGCTGACGAACCTGACGCAGATTTGGTAAACCTAGACGTCTACTACACCAACACTAACAATCTAAGCAATAACTCTAACCCATCAAGTGGCTTTCAAGGATTAACCGAAATCACACCCAAGTATAATAGGCATAATGTAAACACTGGACTGGACTGGGTTTTGGCCTTTTTCACTGAAGTCAAGGTGTCTAGTTTCTACTTCTAAATTAATTTGATTAATTCCAAGCTTGGCCATAGGATTTTATATTAACGGCAATTTATAATAACACTTTTATTACACTGTATACAGAGAGTAACTTAGCAATAAGAAACTTTTGTGACAAACTGATGCAGTATAAATACTAGCGTAATGTATATACAAGAGATAAATATAACTAAGCAATATAAAAAATATAGCAAAGCTATGTTGGCTATACTGTATGTTAGCTATCAAAGAGATAAAAGTTTGATGCGGGTGGCCAGATAAATCTTTAATCCATAACAAACACAATTATTGGTATATATAGGATACATACATACAAGTTTACAAAGACATAAATATTAACGTAACTAAAATGCTTATAAGTTATCAAAAACTTCTAGTATATCGTAACAATATTTTGAATAGAATAGAATAAAACTTTATTTCATGAGGGAAATGACGTATTAACCATAAAGGTTATCTAACATACGGCCCTCAACATACTACAATATTTACAAATACAACATACATACTGTAACTAATACACTATTTATACAGTGGGACTAATAATGTGAAGTAAACTAATCAATTTGAAATACATTTACAATTCAATAAAAATTTACAGTTGAAGCAAAATAGATTTTCAAAGATGGTCAATACAAGTTAGTTTTTGAAGAAAGCCGTAATTACTGAGTTTGCGTTTAGTGGTAGTTATTCTTAGAGAAAAAGTATCAGAAGTAGATACAGGTGACATGGCGAGCTGTCTAAGGCGTTAAAAAGAATCGAGGCGCTGTAGAGAAATGTACATTTACCAAAATCAGTACGCGGGTAAGGCAGCTTGAGATCATACACGCAGGCTCTAGTACGAGAGTGTTGTCGAGTGGCTGATAGGAAATAGTGAACCTAAGTTTAAAGGAAGGTGGAGCATTGGGGTATATTAGTATATTAAATAGCAGAAGTTTCCTTAATTAGGTCAAAAACTGGAATCCATTTTAGCTTGGAGAAAAGAAGAAGAGAAGGAGTAGAATAGTTATCAGCTAAGATAATTCGTGCTGCACGCTTTTGAAGGCGAAGAATTCGGAGCAAGAGTATTTTGGAACAATTGCCCCAGGTAACAGAGCAATAAATAATATTGGCATGAATGCAGGAGTTATAAAAACGAAGAGCACAGTCTTGAGTTAAGAAAGGTTTAATCCTACGCAGTAATGCTAGCCTACTATTGAGAGTCGCACATAATTTATCAATGTGATTGGTCCATCTAAGGTCACGCCGAGTATTTTAGGATGCGGGACTTGCTCATTAGACACTATTTGACACTAGTTTCATAGTATTCATGTCATGCATAGCAAGAACATACACGACTTTCATAATGGCTGCTAATTTAAATATTTTAAATATTCCTTTATGTGCATCTAAATTAGCCTTTATGGCCTCGTTTGCATGTCAGCAATTCAAAATAATTTTGCTTCGTAACGAGGTTGTAAAGGCCACAGTTAGTAGAGTAAAGACTAATTTATATGCACATAAAAGAATATTTAAAATGGCAGCCATTATGAAAGTCGTCTATACTGAAATAGATCTTGCAAACTGAATAAGGAAAATGAACCATTAACTCTTTCCCGACAGGCTGAAAAACATCAAAAATTGAACCACCACGTTGTTCTATTGATATCTCTTGAAATAACCATAACTGTTGCGAAAGCTATACATTTTCTGGAAGCCCAATAAACCGGCTTTTACTTCCGAACAAAACACATGTTTATATAAATTAGCATTAATTATCATAAATCAGGTTGAAAAATTTACATTTTTCTAGAAAAGGCCATCTTGCACGCCCGCGTAGCATCTTGAAAACTCAAAATGCCACCAATCGCAGAGTTGTTTATGAAATCAAATCAAACTTGGCGTGTGCGTGGATTTCATGTTCCTGGCGCTTGTCGAATTTCAATTTTTAATCTTACGTTACCGTGTGCCGTGTTTTTCGATTGACGACTTTGCGGGTCTTCAACGACCGTTTTAACTGCGCCGGTCGGGAAAGAGTTAATAGTATATAAGCTATCAATAAACTTGGATCTACGAATGTCATGCATAGCAAGAACATACTGAAATAGATCTTGCAAACTGAATAAGGAAAATCACCGATTCTTGCATTAAAAACGCCACAAAAGAATCTTACCCATTCTAGAAAATTTGTAAATGCAATGCTGTCGAGTGATAAACATCTATTCGTATTTCACGAGACGAATTTTGGGGTGGTATATAAACTGAACATATGAAGATATCATGTGGGAGATTAATTGGTTTGGGGTGGTATATTTACTGAAGATATCATGTGGGAGATTGAAATTTTTAAAATCTAATTCACCTCCAAATTCTTCATTACTATCCTTATCCAAAAATGTAATTCCTTCTCAGAGACGATTTAATAAGTATGGTTGTTATACAGTTAGTGTCAAAGTTCAATTTTTCTGTTTTCCGATTGGACAAAAGCGTATCACGTGCCGGTCCGCAAAACGTCGTGTTTACTGCATTGCCCTGGCAACGAGGCAACCGGTCCATAACAGAACATTTATTGACCGGTCCACAATAGAATGGGTGCAGTGCGCATGCGCGTTAACCGTGAAGTTCCAAAGTTCATTTTATAGTTTTGCTGTTTTGAAATTTTTAAAAATGTCTGCTCGGTGAATTATTCATACTTTGACACTAATATACTATATAACAAACAACGGCGGTCTCGGGTCCACAAAACACACTGTTTCCCTCGGTCTCAGTAAATAAGTGATAATTATTCCATCTGAATTTCTGCGTGAATTTTTAGACAAAACGTTTCTGTATTTAGAAAATGAATAATAGCCATCAATGTTAACATTGTTACCACTAGCGAAATTAAATCAAAATTTCTAATTGGTGAAAGGAAATCAGTATCATTACGTTTTCCAGTAAGACCTTCAATATTCCAACAGCCAAATCGAAGAAAATTATTAGTCATTATGTCAGGACTTATCTTCATCCCAAATTTGGACTAAGACAGGTCTTCTGAGTTACAGTAGTAGTAGTAAAAGTAAAGGAAACTAATAAAATCTAAGTCTGACTCAGCATTACCCGCTGGTGCCGCTGCGGCTTAAAGCTGATATGTCTTTTTTCCAGCTGATCCTGCATTATTGCACCTGCTACACTTGTTTGGGGTAGTGATTTCTGCATACCAGGTTGGTGTGTTCTCCAGGCTTGATTGAGGTGGTGGGTTATGCATGCTTGGTTGGGTGGTGAGTTTTGTGATTTCGATGGTGCGATGGATTCTGTATACTTCCTTGCTCTTGCATTGAAATAGCTCCCAGACTTAGTGGTATTTCCTTGGAAGTGGTCACTATTCCGGTAATTATACACTTTTGTAGGAGGGATACCAAGTGCCAATTTCAAATAATTTTTTATATTCTTGGCTAAAGCAGGGATGCCAGATTTTCGGTTTAGATGCTTGACATCAAAGAACAAACTGCTATCGCGTAAATTACCATTACATGACTGACAATACATTGGGCAAATCTTTTATCTGATCATGAATATCCATATTTACTTCATAGCCGGTACTGTCTAACCGGTCTTGTCTGGGTGTGATACCTGATAAAAATATTTTCTTCTCAGGAAATACTCTAGTTGCTGTATTTACTAAATCCACTAGCTTCTTAATGATTTCCTGTGCTGCTTGCCGAGTGTTTATTATTAAACCCTTGTTGATTGTAAATCTTGGGGAGTTTAGAATATCGATAGCTTTTTCAGTTGTATTACATGCAATCATTTTGCTATTGCTATTTGAACGTAATTTGTTGACATTTAGGAATCTCCTATTGGAGTCACATAGCATGACAAAATCATATTCAGATTGTGTGATTGGATCACTAACTTTGTAAAACTCAAGCACACGTTATATTTACAATAGATCAGGCAGTTGTCAACAAGGATTTGTACATTATCAGTCATATCGCTCCGCTTCAGTATAGCTTTGCATTTTTATCTCCTGTACGCTAGTATTTACTGCATCAGTTTGTTAGAAAAGTTTCTTATTGCTAAGTTACTCTCTTTATGCAGTGACAGTGCAATAAAAGTTTTATGATAAATTACCATTGATATAAAATCCTATGTCCTAGCTTGATTTAATCAGATCAATTTCGAGTAGAATCTAGACACTTAGACTGGTCGCAGCGGTTTTTCCAGTCTGCCGCATGATAGTAGAAAAAAATTAGAAAGTCCGTAGAAGCAAATGAAAATACTTAGTCCAAAGTCCAGTCCAGGGTATGCCCTTTAATCATGATGTTGTTATATACAACCAAATGTTAGCTAATAAAATGTTCGATTGAAATGTCGTGCCCAAACGTTATTTGCTGAGCTTTAATATTTATATTCAAATGAATAAGGTGTTAACTGAAACATCCAACGCTCTCTTAGACATTCTACTTGAGTACACGCGCGCTAAAACTAACACTATAACCAGGATAAAATCATCAGAACAACACATACAGGCAAACACCAACATTACTCGCTACAAACATAATAGTCACTAATCACATGCCACAATAAACTCACAAAATCAAACTCCATCTCATACCATTGTAACCACACAATCTGAATCTACATGCCTATTGAAATATCCACTCCACCAACCCGAAAACACTCCAGCAACACTAATAGAATGAAATAAAAGAATGAAGAGAAAATACGCTTAAAAATATGCTAAACGTCGAACATCTGAGAAGTGGGAGCTAAAAACGTAAAACGAGTATGGAGAAAAATAAAGCTGATGATCTCAAGACAAAGCAGAAAGAATCAGTTACAAAACCTTTGGACCATTTCTAAGTAAAAAAGAGAAGGCACATAAACATTGACATCAATGGAAGAATTGAAATGGTCAAGCTAAAGTAGCTGAAGAATTGGCAAATTATTTCACCACTGTGGCTGATAATATCGGAGGAAGTAACAGCTAAAGAGTTCGTGTGATTTTAAGATCACGCAAGCTCATTCCAATATCCGCTAAACTACAGATATACAAGTCAGCGATCTTACCGCATCTCATATTGCCACCTGGTGTGGCACTTCTGTCGAGCATCAAAAAAGAGAAAACTAGAACGTATTCAAGAACGAGCCCTTAAAAGCAGTGTATAATACAACTAATTCGCTTACATATCAGGAACTGCTCAACAGAGCTAACATATCAACCTTGAATAACAGGTGATTACAAGATCTCGCCATTATGATGTATAAAGTAAAGAATAATTTAAGCCCTGAATACATATCTGAACTTTTTAGTAAACCCAACAATATCGCTATGATCTACGAAATGCTGATTTCAATATACCTAGATACAATACAGTGAAGTATGGTAAACACTCACTCGGATACTATGAGTCTATGATCCTTATTTCTGGTCGAAACTTAATAAATAAGATTAGAGAAAACCCCAGTTTACAGTCATTTAGGAGAAACATTAGAAAAACTGACCTTGAAAGTCTACTATAGAACAATTGCAGAGACTGCATAATATGCTCAACCTAATACTGATTTTATTTGTATATATATATATTTAGATTATATTTAGGTTAGTTATTTTATAATACTGATATGCAGTTAATTAAATAATATTATCAAGCAAACGTAAACTACGCCAACATCTTGCAGTTGTGCGTTTGTAATGAAGTTATTTTAACAATTTTGACAAAGAAGTCGGGGAGGGGGTGGCTTTTGATTTGATTTAGTAATTTTTGAGTTTTGGTAATTTTTTGCTTCCTGATTTGGTAACTGGCTCTGTAAAATGCTGGTCACACTGCAACTGTATTTGATAAGGACTACATTGTTCATTGCTCACTATGAATGCTCCATTGATTAAATGGCCAAGGTGCACATCTACAGGGGTCTGCTTAAAAGACCAACGGCAACGCCGGCTTGAAGACAGTCGCTTCAGTTTTCAGTCAGCGAGGTCAGACCAATTTTTTTACTTCCAATTTTTCAAAGCTACCACAGCATCAGCAAGTATGTCGGACGTTGATGATCATTGCGAGGTATTTATTTCATGTTAAAAACGAATCTAAACCTGATATTGAACCAGGAGCCCACGTAAAGAATATCAATGCTTTATTCATAACTTCTTCTCATTTGCCGAATTTTGACATTCAACAGGCAATAACTAACAGACATATTGTCCCTATTTTACAGGAAGAACGAAGTCTCACTTTTTTGCTGTTAATGGCAAAACCTTTTATGGGAAAAAGGGACTACTGTTTGGCGATTTTACCTTGAAAATCATCGGGGATACGAAGGTATCCAAAGATGGTGGAGCCGGGCATTGGGTATGTTCCTGTGGCACTACACAATGCGGAACCGTTATAACAAGGTACGTAACTAGTTTTTTTTTAAATGTTGTCTTGTGAATACCAATTTATCCTCTGTTTTACACAAGTCAGGCAAAACTATCAAGTGAAACAATACTCTCCATTGTCCAACAAACACCTGACCTGGATAACTGCATCATATCAGTTTATATCTCATCAGTGGGGAAAATGGTTTGCTGCAGAAGAAACTGTAAAATGTAGCGCACAATGTGTTTTTTTGCCAAGAGGATTTACCGAATAACGTGAGAAATAAAAACAATGTAATTTTGTATCTAGTTGGCTATTTTAAAAGTTGATCGTGATTTACACAACAGCCTTTCAGTTATTAATTGTTTCCATCTGAATAATTTTGGGTGAATTAATCCAAAGTCTTTGCGAGACGAGCTGCAGTCGGAGTCGAAGTTAGGTAACCAGTGGGTCAAGACCATTTGACTCTACAGGTCAGGTCTTCAGTAAGTTTCTCCCAAGTATCGTTGTTTAAAATTTCCATAATAGCTTTTTGTTCTTACAGTAGGTTCTAAGTGGCATCATATTACACGCGGTTGACAGTCTTATTTTTTTCTAAATTCGCGATTAGCCAATAATTATGGCTAATTATGCCCACTTTTGCATGTACTATTGAATCTACACGTTATAAATCTGAACGGTAACAACAAACGTTTGCGTAGTATTGAAGGGAAACTTATTTCCGCGCAAAGACTGCACGCTGCCAGTTAAGGACAAGTCAAACATGATTTCGTAGTATGCCATTTTCATTTAATAACACTACAGATTCCTTAAGCATCGGTTTGAACAATAATGCATGTATGCCTCCATTATCTTCAGAAATATAATTGATTATTGACACAATTTTTATCCTTTTCGCAGGAAGATTGTTTTAAATATCAATTGTTTTGATACTAAGCAACGATTTATTGACTCTCTGAGAGCATCATATGGAGGAGGAACGTTCTTGCTTGGCTCCCGAGTGACTGCAACGAGGATTCAGTTGTATGCAACGTTCCTGAAGGTGGACTACGAGGAGCGTGAAATACCACGACAGTTTTTGGAACCGATATACATGGGGTACCAAGGGAACCATTACTGGGTTATTTCGCATGAAGTAAGTATTTAGTCGAAATATTTTATTTATGGTCTCTCTTAAACCAATGTAAACCAACATAATTCTCAGGACTTTTTATTACGTTTTTTTACGACTATTGAATATTGGCATATTTTTTAAATGCACGTTAGTTCAATTCACATATTTTAGCCCAGCAAGCACATCAACGTTGTCAGAACGTTGCTCGTACGTCCGGAAAACGTTATATCGAACGTTCGCACAACATTTTTTGGTCGACTCCGCTATACGTCGTCATAACGTTCGCTGAAAACATTCGCTGATAACGTTCACACAACATTTACACAACTTTTCACAATGAAGGAAAACCTATGAATTGAAAACCTTTCATCATGAAAGTATCTTCGTTATAGAAGCGCAATTTCTTAGCGATTCTTTCTTAAGACTTAACGATTCTTAGCGATTTAATGTGAATCACTTAATAACATACATGTACTGTACAGGTATTCTGCACCAGTAATAAATTTACACATTGAAATTTAAGTAGGTAACCAACAAACCTTCACTTGGCTTTCCATGTTGTTTTAGGAAAGAGCTTTTCTTTTTTGGTTCAGTGTTGAACACTTGTGGACCTTTCATTGCTGGAGCCATAACTGGGGGAATAATGGAAAAGGGCACCTTGATCTTTTCTGTACGGGTATATGTTGTACATTCAACCCAACGAGTTTTCAGGGTTGTGAGAAAGTCCTCAAGTGAAACAGGATCTACATTCAAAGAAGCTGCAGGATTCTTTGGCATATAATCAATCTGTTATAAAATTAATAGCATTACAGTATAATATGCTATGCAGTAGGTTAGATAAACTACGTATAATTTCAGATACCGGTAAGGGAATACTCAGTTTTGTCTCAGCATGGGACAATGTTGGTCAAGCAAATAGTAAAAATGATCTACAGTAGCAATAAGGTGGATTTTCATCATAGGCATAAAAGTTGTACATGCAAATCTATTTTGTAATCTCATTGGCTTTTACAGTGGGAAAACCAGTAAGAGATCCAGGAATATGCCAAGTAGAAAATTTATCTATCTTCAGTCAGACTAATCTGACCTCTACAGTACTAGGTTAAATTTCACTTTTAACTGTGGTGCACAAAACCCAGAGGAGTGCAGGTGCCTTCAATTTTCCTTCTGCAGTTACATAAAACTAAAGATTAAGGTGATCCCTATAAAACAGCCATAAAGAGTGTGTCTGTGGTGAACATACTGTATTCTCACTTCAGTCAATTGGGCTCATTATGGCCTCCACTTAAAGTGCCCCTACGATCAAATTTTTCATTTGTATTTTTTTTATATAAATCGAAAGTACCTATTATCAGTAACTACTGTGCCAATTTTTAGGCAAATCCAAGCACGGGAAGACTCTTTTCTGGGGCATATTTCATGCGCGTTTTGCGTCCGCCATTAATTTTGAATGTTCCGGCGTTTGCCGCCTCAGCTACCGGACATGACGTCAGAGACTCAACACACGCGAATTATAGTAAAGTGCACCACAAACCACGACCTATATATTAGCTATTTATTTTGGAGTTTTTTACTGTTTTCTTTCGGGAATTTTCCCTATTCATTGAAATGCCATCGCGTAGATGTGTCGTACAAGGCTGCAGCAATGTTTCGAAGGTGAACGAAGGGATTTCCATCCATTGAAGTCCATCGAATGTCGCCGAATATGCAAAGTGGGTTCGATTTGTACGAATGCATAGGTTAAATTTTAATCCGCAAGGAGTCTTCGCAGTTTGTTCTGAGCATTTCCAAGCAGACTGCTTCCAGCGAATGCACATGGAAGGATCTAGGCGAAACCTTTTATCTAATTCAGTACCAACAATATGGAAAGCAAACTCGTCAAAGCTAGCCTTCCTCATCAAGAACACGTCGCAAGGTTAGTTTTGTTGTGTATTTTATATTCCTCAGTAGTTATGCTAGACTAGTTTCAACTACGATTAATATTATATACAATTACATATACACTGTATATATTAGAATAAACTCTTAAGAATTTCAATGCTCTTATAGGTTATCAATGAAATCCTGGTGGAAGGATATTTGGATGCCTCAAACGAAGCTACCACCAGTGTTGACCACGAGCCAGAGATAGACATTCCAGTCGAACAAGAAACCGACATTAGCAATCCTCTATTTGCAGTAAGTTTTGTTTCAATGTAAATGCCTCAATTTCAATTCGTGTGTCCACTCTCGATTAAATATTCTCAAGAAATATATCACTGTGACTAATTTTCTTCCAATATAGCCTGTTGATCAAGTTGATGATATATTTACTTCACATCCTTTGACAAGTACCCCTATGAAGGTTAGAGATTTTCCATTTCCTGGTCTTGGCCCCTTTGTCATTTTAGTATTCATTTTACAACTCTGTGTTTTGATCTGCTTTGACCAAGATGTTTGAAGTCTTGTCATTAGCAAAAATGGAGCTTAACACACTGTGCTTGAAATTTTTTAATGATAAATAACCTTATTTTTTCCAGGTTGGATTGTCAACTTCACTGGAACTGGGTGAAGAGGTTGCTGATACAAGTATGGCCTCACATTTTTTCAAGAGGTATGTGGAAGCTGTATTTCATGTATTTAACCATGGGCCACTAATGTACCAGTACATGCCTAATGTACCGGTTATTAGTTTTCCATTCAATTAATTGATTACTCTCTGTTAAGAATCAACACAGTTCATGCGAGAACTGTGTGAATGATCATTGGGTGCAAACATTTACAGAAATTGATGAAGAACCTATAATGGTGGAAGCTGGTACGTTTGACAGCTTTGACCATAGACTCAAAGGAATGGACTGGAAACACAATTGCTGTGACAAGTTGATGTGACATCTGTGATACACTCTATTTCAATAAAGTGCACCAGATTGTATCACAGATGTTGTGTCAGCAACATTGTCCATTTAACTTGCGTTTTCACTCTGTTCCTTTGGTTGTCTTAATGGTTGGACCACACTTATCTTAGGCCACTGTATAATTGGTGATCATCCTTTACTTTTGCCAAAGGTATTAAATGTCCTTATTTATTTCATGTAGAAACTCAAACAGTGTCAGAAGCTGTAAATTATATGGATGTAGATGATGTCGAGAGTTCTTCTGAGGTTGAAATGCCTGATGATGATGGTGCTGAGGGTACCGGTAATGATAAAATATGGACTCCATCTCAAAATGTCGGTCATGAACTGTCAGACTTAGAAGATGACAATGGAAAAGAAAAACCAAGGTATATCATACAGTACACATATTGATATAATAACAAGTTTCAGAATGGTAAGAAAATGGTATAGAACTATGGAATGAATCATACCTTTTACGCCTGTTCCCTGAGTGCTGTAAGTATCCAACCCATTTGGTACCATTCAGAGTAAATAATAAGCATCTATTGCATTGCTGGGATGCAGGGCATAATGATTAATGTATGTGCATCCAAATCTGTACAAGGCCTGATAATTTTTTTTAAGATTAAGTTGTGATGGCAAGAATGCAAGAGAAGAGCCTAAAGGAATTGTTTTTCTGTCCAAACTCCTCCAGCTTTGCCATTTCTGCTTTGCACCAAACCCTAAGAATACAGTCACCAACACTGGCACCATGTTTTCTGTCCAGTCCGAGTGCAGAGCATGCCATGAAGTCAACACCTGGAAAAGTCAGCCATTCTTGTTGGGAAAGTTTCCTGCAGCAAACCTCCTCCTTAGCTTTGGTATACTTTGTGCGGGAGCATCAGCTGGTACAGTATTATTGGTCTTCAAGCATATGGGATTGACATGCTTCAGTGAAGCACAGTATTACTACCACCAAAGGCATATCGTACTTTCGACTATAATAAAGTTCTGGAGAGGATATAGAGAGAAGCTTATCAACTCCCTAAGTGGACGAGAAGTGATACTTGCTGGTGATGGCCGCCATGACAGTATGGGTCATTCTGCCAAATATGGTAGTTATACTATACTCTGCTGCACTATTGGTCTGATTATCCATATTGTGCTGGTACAGGTAAATTATGTTTTAATTGTTAGTTGAATGTACATGCAATCATGCATATATATTGCAAGTGGACTGAGATAAACAAAAGAAACTGAATGATGAGCCAAAATCTAAATTGAAATCCAGTTACAGGCCTGCCCGTCAAATGCTTGTACGATAACTGTAATTCAAATGTACATAGAATCAATCAACAATAATTTCACTGTACACATTTTAGGCTAACCAAGCTGGTAACAGTACAGGTATGGAATTTTTGGGGCATCAGAAAGCATTGGCTTTTTTACTTGGTACTGGAATGATTATCAAAAGGTTTCATATCTGATCGTCATGGTTCTATCACAAAATGGATGAGAGAAGAGTGTCCAAAGAAATGCAAAGACCTACGAAAGCCAGTAATTCAGCACTATTTCGACCTGTGGCACATTGCCAAAAGTAGGTTTACCACTACTGGAAACTAATTAGCCCGAAACTTGAAACACCATCAAAACTAAAGAATACAAACTACAAAAAATATATTTCTACAGAGCAAGTACCACACCAATTAATTATCACTTTTTTTGTTTTAGAAATAAAGAAGGTGTTAACCAAACTGAGTAAGGAGGGGTGCGAAAAAATTGGACGATGGAAAAAGGCATGTGTAAGGCACTTCTACTGGTCGGTGACTTCCACAGCTTCCAACCTTCAAGACCTGATAGTGCCAAAGTTCAAATCATTCTTTCACCATGTGCTGAATATCCATACCCACTTACCAAACAAGTTATTTACCAAGTGTGCCCATGGCCCCACAGTAACACAACGTGTTTGGATGACAAAAGGTAATTATGATAAGTTACTTCAAGACCTGATAGTGCCAAAGTTCAAATCATTCTTTCACCATGTGCTGAATATCCATACCCACTTACCAAACAAGTTATTTACCAAGTGTGCCCATGGCCCCACAGTAACACAACGTGTTTGGATGACAAAAGGTAATTATGATAAGTTACTTCAAGACCTGATAGTGCCAAAGTTCAAATCATTCTTTCACCATGTGCTGAATATCCATACCCACTTACCAAACAAGTTATTTACCAAGTGTGCCCATGGCCCCACAGTAACACAACGTGTTTGGATGACAAAAGGTAATTATGATATTCTTAAGCTATTTACTGCATGTTTTTGGAAGACAAATTCCCTGTTTTTGACACCTTAATTGTACCAGTTGAACTTGATAAATTGATTATAAAAAATAATTAAGTTTAAGAGTAAATGTAATTTATTTTATACTGTTTATTTGAACAGACTCTGTAGAACATGAAAAGTTGGTGAAAAAACCTTAGTAAAACTGCCTTGCTGAAAGGAATCAAGAATGCATCACCTGTCCAACAGACTAGTTCCTCAGAAGGATATCACTCTGTGGTGAACCAATTTGCACCAAAGATGCTAGCATTTTCTTATGAAGGAATATTATGCAGGTCAGTGTATTGGTAGTAGTCTGACTCTGTAATGTGGTAAAATACACCTTATTTTGTTGATTAGCCTTTTCCCAATGGAACAGGGTACTGGGTCTAGTCAAATGCCATACCGTCATTGGTAATATTCAGATGTCATATTCCGAACACAATTGTCACAATTCCCACTTTCATTGTGGTTTGTGAGAATATGCTCTAATGACTACCTTTATTGTAGTAAATGCTAATATTTAGACAAAATTTATGTCTAAATTTAGTGTAATACTGTTCTTATATATTTTTTAGAAGTATTCTTGCTGCTATCCACTTCAACTACAATGTTAGTAGGAAGAACAAACTTGATTCAAGTGGCAAACCAAGACTAAAAGTAACTTACGCTAAATTTAAAGAGGGGGAAGCCACAGTTAGAGAAGTAAAAGTGAAGCAGAATTATGGTAACTATTACCATTCAATGCACTTTATTGCATAAAATCACAATTATTATTTTTCTCCCTAACAAAAACTATGCATCTTGCAGTGCACAGCAACATTCCATTTATACCTGACCTTTTTTGTGTGGCTAGCCTGCACTGCAGACATATAGAACACAAAATGATAATGTTCTATATGTCTGCAAGTGCACCGCAGGCTAAGCGTTGCTGACTGTCATTGTGCGAATGACATGTCTTTATTGGATAATTCCTTTTTCAACCATTCCTAATCTTGTGCACAAAAAGCATTTGAGTGAATATTAATTCTGCATATAAATTATAATTGCAGATTATGTCGCTGAATTATTCGAGACAATGTTATCTACGCCAAGGAAGGAGTTGGATAACATACGAAAAGAGTTGAAAAAAGAAACTCCAGAAGCACTACACACCATGTTATCAGAAAAGGAGAGCAAAACTGATGCAAAAGAATACATCTATTTGCCCTCCAACTTGCTCAGGTATACCAATACACATCAAATAAAATATAATTGTTTTGAACCTGCAGTTTAGCCATTCATAATTGTTTTGAACCTGCAGTTTAGACTATGAAGGTAGTGTCAATTTGTAGAAAAATCCAATAATAAACAACACATCCACTTGATAAATATGATAATCATATGGTGCTCGATGGGTGAACTAAGAAAGTGAAAGTAGGCACATTACTGCCATATTAACACAATTATGTAGCAGTGTATAGTAAATTATCCGAAAGACAAAGAAATTTTTTTTAATGTTTTGAGTGTAGGGCCTTTGTTAACATTACCTTCTTTATGAAGGGCTTCACTTGAAGTTGAAATGTTGAGGAAAGTTTTTTCTTTCTCTCTTATGTACTGTAGATGAATACCTACTATACACAGCTACTATTTTAATCAGTCCCTACACTTACACCACCGGCAATATGTCCATGTTCAGAATACATGAATATTATAGTCATAACATATAGTCATGTATAGTGGACATAACCATATTAGCCATCCACCTCTCAAAAGTTTAAAACACATGGCATTTAATATTCATAATTTATATAGAATTTTACTTTTGACAGATGCAGAACTTCAGCAAATACTAAACCTTCCCAAAGGAGTTAGAAAACGACCCATGTGCAAAAAGTGTGGGAAAGCTCGCAATGGTCACAAGAAAGGGCAATGCAGTGATCGCAATGCATCCTGAGCAATTTTGTAAATAAAATGAAACAAACATCCATCATGTTTTATCTTTCAAAATATGTTTTTCATGAATACTGTATTAGAAATATAATTATAAAAAATGCCAACAGATTTCAAATTAGTCCTCATCTTCAAAACCTTTGAATTGCTCTGCATTTGTTGGAAAATGTCGAGCAAACATAGTCATGTATGATTTCCTGGACTTGGTTTTGAGACCGATACTTGCTGCTCTTAACACCCACTCATTGAGGCAAACCTCTTCATAACCAGGGTGACTTGTGATACAGCCAGTAGCTTCATCAAACATTGCCATTTCCTCACTACATTTGTCTATCTCCATGCAGCACCAACACTCCTTAAAATTAGCCACATGTTCTAATGAACAGTTACCACATGAGCACCTGATTTGGGAATAATAAAACATTGTAAGGATATTTTATACATGCAACCAAGGCAAAATATGCACCAAATATGTATGTAAATTGTATAATAAATTCAACTATAAACAGATATATAAACTCACTTTTCTTACCAGTTTTCGACGTTTTCTTCTCCTGAAAAGCGACTCCACAGTGTTTCCTCCTCTTCTTCTTCTCGAGCTAAATTCTCCGCGTATGTCTCTGCTTCCTGTGTTGCAATCGGCTCAACAACCTCAACACATTCACTATAATCTAACACACCGTCCGAGAGTTCTGGTGTGTCTTGTGTCGCCTCAAAATCCTCGTTCGCCGAAACAAATACATCTTCTGACACACCAGACGATGTATCTGAGCTTTCACTCGTTGAACTATCAGACCATTCAGTCTCCGAAAGCCTTGACATGATGTAAAAAGCAAAAACCTTCAACGAAAACCAGCTAATTTGTAGTGAACACTGTATACAACAGCAGAGAAATTCCAACATGTGTTGAGTCTCTGACGTCACAACAAGCAAGTATCGCTGGCGCGCAAGGAACGAAGCAAAGCAATGGCGGACAGTAATTTATCGTATTAAAATGGTGATAAAACAGTTAGAATTGATTTTGGGAGGTATTTTTTGTTTTTTTGTAACTTATACTGACGGTTTGTGAACAAAAAGGACAAAAAAATGGCTAGTGAATTTCGTCGTAGGGGCACTTTAAAGAAAAGCAGAACTTTTGTTGAAAAAGTACCTCACTGAAAGTACCTCACTGATGTCACAGCAGTTTTTTTCATTCCCATCTCCAAAATAAACATCACCAACCACACCACATATTCCACAAATCACATCATCCAAATCACGTTCAGTAATAGCTTCAAAGCAGCAGAAGCCATTGTAGAGGTGATTTGCAATGTTTTCCAACTCATTCTCAGTGGGTGACAACTCCTTAGAAAATACAAAAAAAATTCTTAGATTAGTACTGTAAAGGAATAAATGAGGAATTGTTTTTTACAGATGTGCTATTTTTCCCTAAAATAACAAGGTTCAATAATTATTATTTAATAAAATATCACACTTGTGGTATTATGAATAGTTGGTTGGACAATGCATGAAATTTTTCATTAATTCTACTCAAACAGCATTGTGGATACACTAGTACACAATAATAAACAATTTTATCCAATTTTTAGCCATTGTAATTATGTAGCCTTGAGGGTTGCTACAGTGTACGGCATGTACAGTAAGACTTCAAGTATAAGGAGACTTTTATTTGTTATGAATTGACTTCTATTTGCACCAGGAAACAATAACAGCTAAACAACCTGATATACAGTACATGTCTAAGTTGTTTGGGCCCGCAGTAATTGGCTATGCTGTTGCGGTAACCCTGCCATTCGTTGTATTTATATTTAATATTTATTTTTTATTCTATGTAATTACTAATCGATGGCGAAGTTATTAAATTAAATTAAAATTATTTTAATTGGTTAATTCAACCATAAATTTTGATTTTCCACTTTATAAATTAATTTTGCACATTGCTGTAAAAAAATGCGCATAGTCTGTACAAGCATGTTGAAAGAACATTTTTAAATGTACATAACAAATTTATATTACTGATTTACTAACTAAATATAAACCTACAGTACTCATACTGTACTTTAAGATCATCTGACCGAAATCTCTTACTTGAGCCACAATCCAAAATGGTGACTCATGGAGACAGAACATTCTCAGTTGCCGCACCAAAACTGTGGAATTTAGTTAAAAAAAACTCTACCAGTTTAAGTAGTTTTAAGTCAGCACTTAAGACTTTTCTTTTCTTAAGACTTTTCCTATTAGTTTTTTGTTCATAGTTCTAATATACACATGTATGTATAGTAGGCTTTATCTTATAGTTTATAAGTAACATTAACAACACATGTATATTGTTGTAAGAGCATTCAGACTATTGTATAATGCTCCTACAGTAATACTGTACGTCTTTATTATTATTATTATAACAAATAATATTTACTGTACCTCAATTCTTTCTACCATTGCATTTAATTTGCTCTGAATAGCAATGGAAATAGGCACTCCTCTGCGAAAAAAGCTGTCTCCATTCCAACAGAATTTCAAGTGAAACCAGGACCTTATCACAGATATTAAACAAACCTAAATTTAAAGTGAAAGAAAGGTTAGTATTTAGCAACGATTATACCAATTCAACAAATTCTTTCCGTTTCATATAGAATGGTAATGATTTACGGTATGGCAAATGCTACAAAGGTCAGTCACAATCAATACCGTACGTACTGTACATGTGCACCAAAATTTGTATAATTACTGTACAGTATACTAAGGATTCCGGGCTGGTAGGTCAACACAAAAATGTTCTCCTTACCTAGGTGATAGGGAAACACCTGGTGCATTGCCAAACAGTTACCACATATCTTCACATAAACCTTTACAGTTTTAAATGGATGCATGTTGGTGATTAGCACGGACCTCCCTCGTGTTCCTGGATGGGGCTTTGATGGGCCAAGTTTACCACTGCAAAGTTTACAGTTTTCATCTTGTGGTTGAAAAACCTCTTGCCATCCTGATGGCGATGCATCAATTTTACTAGCTTGCTGTATTATAGCTTTAGGAATAAAATATGGTAGGGTGCACTTAAGTTTTAGTTCCATAGTTGCCTTGTGTGATTCAGTGCTATTGGCATTATCTTCGCAGACTTTGCTAGAACCTGATGCTGCCACTGCCAAAGACGAACAGGATTCTCCACTCTCTTCTATTTGCTTGAAAATGCCCAGTGACAATAGGATATGGACATGAGTGCAAATGCTTCGTGATTTTTGTTGTTTTGCTCTCACCATTATGCTCTTGCAGTCTTTGGAGCAGCATCTCATCTCTTTGTCTGTCACCTTGACATGGGAGTAACCAGCAGTGCTGTTAGTCGTGGCTTTCCCAAACACACAATACATTGTGGGCGAAACATGAACAGCAATTGGTAAACCATTTTCCATACATGCAGCAGCAACCTCACTTACATTCACTCTTGTGCTATCATCACATGGATACAAAACTAGCATTAGTGAGCTCATTAAAAATGTGCAGTGGACTGGTGCAATCTTTCAGGCTTTTCAGACGTTGGCAATTAAAGTTGTCTACTTTCTGGCTGTTGACAAGGATCGCTCTATTTTGTTTGCAGATGTGATGGTGGCATATTGACGAATTCTCATCTTTAATGACTATGCAACGGTCATCATGTGTGCTGGTATTTGCAGAATATATTGACACTTCTCCTGACTGTGCAACATGTGTGCACTTTGACACTAATGACGAGATTTTTTTAGCAATATGAACCGCCAAGCTCATAACAACATTCAGGGCACTGTGGAGGCTATGGTATTGTGCACCACACTGTGGACAAGATCCTTTGCCAAGTTGGGACCAAGACATTGCAGATTCCTATTAATTATAAAAGTTAAGTTGTCACAAAGACAATAATGCATAAATTGGGTATGTGTAAACACAATCAAAATATCAAAGTGATTAGCGTAAATTGGGAATGCATAAATTGGAAGCACTTTATATAATGCATGGTGCAATTCTTAGCATCCCTGGGTGTGGAATTTTGTTGACTGTCTGGTCCTGGGGAATATAAAACCTGATCGCAAAGGATATTGGGGAGAAAGCAACCAGTGTCTGCAATTTTTATCTGGAAAATCATTTGAATTTGTTCCAGACTGGAAAGTTTACAAATTGTGTGCGCAATTCATTTGGTGTGGGCAGAATTTATGGTTACCTTCCATTATTGACTTCCAAAGTGTATCACAGTACTGGTGACTGAAAGTAACCATGTCCGTTTTCCTATTTTCACTGCCGAGGCGGGGTAAATTTAGGCCAAGGGAAACGAAAAATAGTTCGGGCAGAAAAAATGAAGTGATTGTTCCCTGTATCCTGTATTTTGAGAAGTCATAACAACAGAGGTTGAGTTATCGGGATAAATTTAACAACAGAGGTCGGTCGAGTTATCGGGACATTTAAATGCGTATATATTGGATGCACTGCAGACATTTAAATGCGTATATATTGGATGCACTGCGTAATGTAAATGTAATCGAAAGGAAACACGGTGAATGGTGTAAATGTAAATATAATTGCTGCGTCTCAGGCTCAGGAATGAACGCGGTGAAGACTTGTTCGATATAATGTAGGAAAGGAAACGCGGTGAATGATTCGCAGGAAACGCTGTGAACTCTTGTTCGATATGTAGGAAACGTTTTCGTTTGCAGTTAAAATACCTCAGGAATGTGCGCGTGTTTAGGACACTGGACATTTAAATGCGTATATATTGGATGCACTGCGGACATTTAAATGCGTATATATTGGATGCACTGCGTAATGTAAATATAATCGAAAGGAAACGCGGTGAATGGCTTTGTGTAAATATGTAAATAGCACCTTAGGAATGTGCGCATGTTTTAATAGGGACACAGGACATTTAAATTGTTTAATGGAGGCACTGCTAAATGTAAATATAATGTGCGCGTGTTTAGGACACTTGACATTTAAATGATGAAGGTTTAAATGATGAAGGAAAACGAGTCGCAGTTAAAATACCTCACTGGCTTTGTGTAAATATGTAATAAATAAATATGTAATAAATAGCGCCTTACCTTGTCCATGAAGGAAAACCATGAAGGAAAACGATTTAGGAAACGTAAACGCGGTGAAGTCTTGTTGTTTATGTCGTTTCGTGCGGTGAAGTCTTGTTGTTTATGTGGTTTCGTGGTGAAGCGTCGCGGACCGCCTGCGGAGCAAATTTACATTTAACCAATGAGACGTTCCGAGCGCTGCGACCTTACTGGATTTGTTTATGCCGTTATGGCCATGTGGAGCCGTGACGTTCTTTTCACACATTCCATAACAGCGAAAGCCTCAAATGCGTACAAAGGAAAAGAAACAAAGCTGCAACTTGACCAAGAAAAAGTGAAGAGTATTTGTGGTGAGTTATTTAACTCTTACAGTGTATATAGTTTTGGTGTTTCATATTTATGAAATATACAGGGTCGAGTAAAAATGACGGTTCATGAAACATTTAGGCCTCATTTGCATTTCATTAATGTTGAAACACATGGAATGCACCAAAAATTTCAATTGTTTTGACAGACCATGGCATGAAATTTTGCTAAACATTTGGTAAGATTTTTCTAACCCAGTGTATAGGAACCCTAGAATAATTCAGTATTTACTATTTAATTTATGTAGAATTTGCATCGGCAAAGTATGGGTGCAGTGAAGCTGACATCAGGCAAATAATGATTGCAATGATCAGTAATGTGGTGAAAGTCAAAAGCAAAGCAAGGTTAACTTCGGAATGTAAGGAAACAAGTGGTCAATGGGAAATGTGAGCAGAAATGTAAAACAGAACTACCAAATGATAAACAAAAATAATTGCTGCAAGTGACCTTCATCATAGTAAAAACAGTTGGTAGTCACTGCATGTATTTAATTGAATGGTCGGTACAGAATTCTTAGTTTGGTAGTTTTATTTCCACTAACACTTTCTAAATAAAGTATTTTGGACAACTACTCTTGTTTGTTAAATTCAGTAGTTGCATTCTTATAAAATGTTAACTATTAGTTAAATTTGTACAAAAAATTATGACAATTTGTTATACTAAATGATTCCAATTTCATGTTTTATATTTTAGTCATGTATAAAAAACATGAGTATATATATTATATATATATTGTAGTGTCAATTCTATAATCAAGTCACATATATTCTATAAGATATTCTATAGAATATTACATAGAATAAATTCCAATATCTCATAGAATATACTATTACATATTCTATAGAATGTCATTGAATATTCAACAGAATATTCTATAGAATATTTTCGTAAGGGAATTCTTGTACTCTTTGTATTAATATTGCCTGTTGGCTGCTTGATTCCTGCTGCTTTTCGAAAGAGGACTCATCACTTTACACCTCAGCTCATGTATTTTCCTTTTTAGTTCCATTTCTTCTTCCTACATTCTCGGCAGGTACTTCATGTATGGCTAAAGCTGGTTACTTCATGTAAGCCTGACCCCAACTCAACTATAATCCTAACCAAAATCGGCATACATGAAGTAGTCCCCACATTCTCCTTTAAAT
The DNA here is from genome assembly GCA_035772405.1 of Chrysogorgia sp. JL179-B06. NCBI lineage: Eukaryota > Metazoa > Cnidaria > Anthozoa > Scleralcyonacea > Chrysogorgiidae > Chrysogorgia > Chrysogorgia sp. JL179-B06. Next base: position 2,180,925 of record JAYKKM010000209.1, read on the forward strand.
TCTCAATAGTAATCACTGCCACTTTTCCTTTTCCTTTTATTATTTTCTTTTTCATCTTGGGATTGTCGTTTCTTCTTCCCTCCCAGTGTTTCCATTGCATTTCTTCGCATGTCATCTGCTTTCATTTTGTCTTGGTCAGCTTTTTCTTGCTGAATGCGTTCTGCATCTGCGATCTCCTCCATACAATTAATTTGCTCGATTAATACATCCAGCTCTGTCTTCTCTGGGGATATACCAGATGCCTGCTCTTCTTGTCTCGTCTTCTTCCAGTACTTCTTTTGAAGCAGAGTTAGGTGATCCCTGACAGACCTTTGTGATACAGCAAACTTCATGTTAGATGAGACAATTTTCTTCCACATTGTTTCCCATTGCACTGATCCTTTCTTGTGTTTGAAAGGATTCACCGCCAATACCTCACAACCAAAAGTAACATTGTGTTCTGTTGTCCACTCCATTTGCTATTAAAACACAAGAAATAAGATATTAGTGTATATATTCAGTGTAACCCAACAAACAATCACTTATTCCTTTAAAACCAATTAATTGAATTCAATAACGAACAATAATAAAGTTATTTGAATGCTTTTATTGCTTGAGCTTAGAACAAAAGCCAGTTTGAAACGAATGATTTTGCACACACGAGCAATCATAACAAAGAATGTTTTAGTTCATTCACAATACTTTAAAGGGCATTGGCAACAAAAATTAAGTTTTTCTAATATAGAAGAACTCGTTTGATCAGCGGTTGTGAGAGTGTCGTGGCGTCTTCTTTGTTGTTCAGTAGAAATATATTTTGTTTTTGATTTTTCGATGTATTATTTTGCTTATAATCAATGGTACCTATGTGATTTAAATAAGCAAAGATATGGAGTTTGACCAAGCAAAATTAACTCTGAAAATAATACTAGATGAAATTTTGGAAAGCAAGTTGGCACCGTTATTCGACAAGACGTTAGCACCACTTATGGAGTCGCTTGATGACTTAACTAGCAGAATGGATAAACTAATTAACATCAAATTGATTAACTAGAAAAAGGAAACCAAGTATCAAGTATAATCGTTATCTTATCATTTAACTAAAGTTAAATCGACCCTGGATGAACAAGAGTAGTATAGCCGACGAGAATGTTTAGAAATTATTGGTGTTCCATCTCACCTCACGAAGATAGACTTAGTTGTAAAGAAAATTGGATCGGCGCTTGATATAAATATAAACGACACAGATATTTCTGTAAGTCAGATTGCCAGCCTCGTCTAGTTATAAAGGTAAATCATTGACACAACCGCTAATTGTGAAGTTCGTACGTCGAAATATTAGAGATCAACTGCACAAGTCAACATCAAAGCTGAAGAATCTAACCACCAAAGATATTGGACTTGGCCGACAGGGTGAAGAAAGGAATTATTCAATAAATTATTCAATAAAGTATATTTGGACACGTTATGGAAATATTTTTCTCAGAAGAGATGACTCAAGTCCCACAATTTCCATTTAAACAATAGAATATGTTTGCCTGGGTCTCTATAACGTTATCGAAACCCGAGTGACGTAATAAAAACACGAGAGACGTGTAGGGAGAAGCACGTGTTTTTATTACTTCACGAGGGTTTCGATCACGTTATAGAGACCCAAGCAAACGTATTCTATTATTTTTATAAAATAATTTAGAAACAATTTCTTATACTTTAAATAATTACGATATAACTGTTCAGCAGGCCGTGACGCGGGACAGCTCGCACGTTACGTAACATGTTTTAAACCGGTTTAACCGGTTCTTCGCAAGCCGGAAAACTACTGAGACTACTGAGACGGGTTTTGTTGTTTTAAGTACCTTTGAGTGCCAAGAAGTCAAGTTTTCGTTATAGTTTCGCTAATCGTGTACGTTAGTTTGTAAGACAAAGGTTTTCTATTATTTGTATTAATCGTGGCATCGTTATCGACTTCACTGGAACAATATTACGCTTTTGATTTTGATTTAATGCAAATTCTCATTAGTTACTGACGTCATTCCGGTCTCCGTAGCCTGATCGAGACCGGCAAGCTGACCAATCACAGCGTGCGTAGAGTCAAATTATTTTATAATTTGCTACAGAAAGATCTTGATAAACTATAGTAATAGTAAGTAAAGAATGAAAATAATGACTAATAATGCAGGATGTGAAACGCCAATTGCAGGACTTGCAGTAAATCCATAAGGAAGAATGGTAGGAGAATTATTTGCACAATTTTTAATCACAATACTATCAAAAAAGGAAACTAAATTATATTTCACACCATGGATAACCTCGGGATTAAAAGTATCAACACAAAATAAATTATTTTAGACATTATAAAAAGACAAGAAATAATTATAGCTATCATAAATATTTCTCTTCTAATCAATCTAATATAAAGAATACATGGAAGGGCATAAAACAATTAATCAGTCTTAAATCTAAAGCCAAGCTCAGACCTACAAAAATTTTAAAAATAGAAACAGATTACTAATCCCAAACAAATTGCAAATGAATTTAATAAATACTTTGCAAATGTTGGAAAAAATTAGCAGCTACTACTCCAGTTAGCAATATGTCATTTAATGATTACATAGATCATCCTCAATTTAATTTTTTTCTGTTTCCCATTTCAACATTTGAAAATATTATCTCTGGTTTAAATGATAATAAAGCAGTTGGTCCCTATAGTATCCCTGTTCCTTTATTAAAACTTTTGAAATGTGATATCAAACCCCATTGGAAATTCTTTTTAATTATTCAATCACTTCTGGTACTGTCCCTGATCAGATTAAAATTGCCAAGATAATTCCAATTCATAAAAGGGTTCCTTATTGCTTACCTCTAATTATAGACCTATATCTATACTCTATTATATCTATACTCTATTTTTAATAACATTTTAGAGAGATTGATATTCAATAGACTAATGGCTTATTTCAACAAATTAAATATTCTCTATGATAATCAGTTTGGTTTTAGATCTAACCATTCCACGTCCCATGCTCTTATAAAATTAGGAATGCTATTGACTCTGCCAGGTACTCATGTGGTATATTTATAGATCTGTGTAAAGCGTTTGACAGTCGGGGAAGGCTAAAAGGGATGACTCAAAAGGACCTTTCTGTTTTTTTCTGTTTTTTATTTTTCGTTAGGTTATGGATAGCTACGGTTAAGGCTAGGTTTAAGGTTAGGATCAAGGTTAGGGTTGGGGTTAGGATTAAGATTAGGGTTAGAATTAGTAGTTCTAAAAAATGTAAAGGTCCTTTTGAGTCATCCCTTTTAGCCTTCACCTTGACAGTCAATCATAAAATTTTACTAAGTAAACTTGAAAATGATGGCATAAGAGGAACTGCATTTGATTGGTTTGTTTCATAATTAGAGAATAGAAAACAATGTCTCTAGGCCATATTGATTCCGATTATCAACAGACAATTTGTGGAGTACCACAGAGATCGGTGCTGGGGCCTTTATTATTCTTAATTTATATAAATGATATATATATATATATATATAAATGTTCTAATATTTTAGAGTTTCATCTTTTTGCAGATGATACAAACTTATTTCTTAGTGATAATAATATTCACAGATTAGAATTAAACAATGTTAATCAATGGTTAAGTGTTAGTAAAAACGTACGTATAAACGTAAGGTACGTATAAACGTATATTTAAAATTTTAATTCGCATTAACATTCATTAGGAACAAAAAATTATAATTAAATGCAAGTAACCATTTTCATGGAAACAGAGATTCTAATATCTAAACGCCGCAATATCACGTCTGAGTTGCATGAAATGGACAACGAGACGTTGGACAGCAACCTACGTTTATTTTACGATGAAGTAAAGGCGCAAGACGGCAAAGATTATAGTAGGTCCACTCTGCTAGGAATACGAAGTGGTTTGGAGAGGCATCTCAACAGTCCACCACATCATTCAAGAGGTCCAACGTTGTCCTGAACGCTAAAATTAAATAATTGAAACGTAAAGGTAAATGGTGAAGACCAGTGATGTACTCGACTGTTCCAATCCCCTTGGATTACAGCGAAATGTGTGGTTTAACACAGCCTTCTTTTGGTGTCGTCGAGGTCGCGAAGGTCAAAGAGATTTGATAAAACAAAGTTTCGTGTTTGCTCAAGATCCGACTGGCGAAGAGTATGTAACGATGGCCCATTGTGAATCGTCAAAAAATCATCCAGGTGGAATAAATGATATGGAGAGCTTTAAGCATATGGGACGAATGTACAAAACTCAACAAGAAAATGATGGCTACAGTGCCTTGAAGCTTTATATATCCAAACTAAATCCATCCTGCGAAGCCTTATTCCAGTACCCGAAACGTCAGTGATCGTCGGTCGATACCGTTAATTACGAAAACCGTCCTCTCGGTGTGAACAAAATCGGAGATATGATTAAGATTATTAGTTCTGCTGCTGGCTTGTCTACAATTTACACCAACCATTGTGTAAGAGCGACATACATTACTCTTTGGTCCGATGCTGGCTTGACAAACCGGCACATGTCCATTTCATGCCACCGAAACAAGCAGTCGCTTCGATCAGCACTACAACCGAAGACCATTAACATCACAGCTGAAGCGTTACAGCGACGTACTCATCACAATCTCTTGGTGATGAAAGTTTTGATGAGCATCAACTACAACGAAGACGTGTCCTTCAGCTTGCTTCCAAATCAAATGCCCCAACAACAACAACGATCACTTCGCAGACTTCACATCCATACATGTCCAATACTGTCGACCTGATACGGGTCGTAAACCAAACTTAACGACCCATACGATGTCCAATACTGTCGCATTCATACGAATGGTATATGTAGATTAACGAGTCGTTAAACTGTCCAGTTCATACAAATGGTTATGTACATTGACGAGTCGTTAGTTCCTACGGATCGTATATCAATGAACACGACTTGACATTTGATATATAGTATACGTCACTATATATACATATTAACATCAAGCTGTGCTCGTCGTCAACAAGGGACAGCAAAAACACTAACGACTCGTATCATTTCGTACGGTCGCAACACTAAACTTCACGACTCGTCAATTAATGAAATACATCGCACTTTATAATAGCTGTGGTCAACAACATTACAACTTCACCGATTGACTACCTGTCACAAAAGTGAATATTGTATGTGATGTGGTATATGTGATATTGCTTCGTTTTTTAAAAACCACGATTACTTGGCCCTTTCTCAGTACACAACGATACATCTCTTCTTCAACGAAAGCTATATATACGCTGCGGCTGCTTATAAACAACAGCCATCTACTTCATTATACGTGCTGTTGCTTCGTTTTTAAAAAAACACGTGATTACTTTACCCTTTCTCAGTACGCAATGATACATCTCTAACGAAACCTATATATTATATACAGGTGTCATTAACCGGGAGCCATATTACATATATATAATGTCATTTTCCTTAATCCTTCGGTTCTTTAAATGCGAAAATTGCTTTATCCTTTCTTACTATATATAGCACGGGTAACAATGTCAATTATTTATACCTTCATATCATGAAACACTGATAAAATATCAGTATGAACCACAAAAAATATACCGCCACCATGCATCATTCTTAATTCACATATAATCATGTTGTGATATCCAAGCCATCCCGCCCATTTCCATCGCTACCTAACTATATAATCAACTATATAATATTTCAAACATCGCGACAATCGTAACCGATGCATAATTTTCAATCTACATGCACCGCTAACCTACTTCATTGGCGCACAACTCACGCCCGCTTCAACTAACGTCCAATTTGTCATGTTCATGCCCAATGTAATACTTCCGATTATGCACATGACAAGTTCAACGTATATATATATGAATTGAAACAATTTAGTTAGACGTTAAAAGTTCCATGGTAAAAGTTCCATAGCTTCGGTTGGATTAATCATTTACGTCAATCAATCAACAACCCAAGGCGGCTAAACTGTCCTAATTATCAACAAACATTTCATAACATGCCATGCATTAATGAAGCAAACTCTATGCTTTGGCACATGCACCCTAAAATTACACCTGTATTTATATCAACAACTCTAAAAGCACTACAGGTTCAAAATAGTATATTTAACTTATATAGCAAAGTGAAAGGGCGGTAAGTAAGGTATCCGTCGCTCGTTGTTTGCCGTTTGATGCGTGAATTTCAAAGTTTCCGGCAAGATCGCGCAGTTTCCTGGCAAAGCCAATAGTATAACATCCTTATATTCCATGAGTAAAGAAACAGATGAGATATTACGCTACTTCGCTTGAAACGAACGCTCACTGCTGTAAATCATTCCCATTTGTATTGGACAAGAATGAACATGCTGACAAATGACGGCACGAAGAGTGCGGTTCACAATATTCGACAAACTCTGAGTCAGAATCACTACAAACTGATTCAAACGACTTTTAACAGCTTATTATGTCGTAACAAGATAACCAAACAACAAAAAAATGTAATAAACCGAGGCGAGGTAGTTGTATTAGTTCACCAGTCGTTACTTGTCTTTTACGAATCGTGAATACACTTACGAGTCGTACGACTCGTGAACTTTTTGACCCTCTACCTTACACCCAGTGCACAGACTATAAGTATATTAGTTCACCAGTCGTTACTTTGTCTCTTACGAATCGTGAATACGCTTACCAATCCTACGACTCGTTTACCAATCGTATATTTGATGACACTATTCGTGAAATACAATTACAATTCGTGATACATACGGATCGTTAGCCAACTTTCACGAAAATAACGACCAGTATACATGCGACAGTATTGGACAACCATCAGACTTCAAGTTCAAACGTTCACATCCAAAATCTCCCTCAGTTTGGTTCTCTGTTTAGCAGTTTCTCCATCGGGAATGTAAATTTCCATCTACAGCAATGAACTTGTTTTTCGCTACTTAATAGTTGCTTACAAACGTTTAAAACCCTTGTCTAAATTTGTTTTTCCACTCTGTGATCATGTTTCCCTCGAGGCTCGATTTGCTAGCTCAACAGGGGGCCATTATATAGATCTCTCTGATACCATGGTAGTTGACGAACTTTGGGAGAATTGACATATTTATCAAAGTGTATTAATTACTACTTATTGACGAGCGAGCCGAGGTCTGTGCAGAAAACGGAGGTACGATATTTCACTAGTACAGACCGAACAAGCGAGGTCAATAAGTAGTTTATTATATGACCACAAATGTTGTGAACGTTCTGTGAAAACTCTACAGTTTTAGGCTCGTACTCGCCACCATCTTTCTTGCGAACTAAACCAAAATGGCAGATGTTTTCCAATTTTTAAAGTACTTTCCGTTTCGCTAGATTCCTAAAATTTCTACCTCGAATAGCATTTTTCATTTGCTTTTGTTTGACATATTGTTCAAGGTTGTGCGTTAAGTATAGTTGGAAAAAACCCACCTGAAATTCTACATTACCTGCGAGAAGTAAATGTTATATTATCACGAACAATGTTACGAACGTTTTGGACATTTTAAAAAGTTTCACATAACGCGGAAACCTGAGCTATACATCAAATGAAAGCTTATAAAATTTCTAACAACATACCTGCACGGTATATTTCAACAATGAGTAGTTCTGAAATTATTATCCATCTTGTTGCGTATAATGACATGACTTTTCATTTTGTTTATAAAATTTTCACTGTCAGCAACTGTTAGCGGTCCGGAACGGCAGATTCCGGACCGCTCAGGAACCAATCAAATTGCCGGATTTCACGTTCCGGACCGCTCACGAAAATAGTCATATAATAATAAAGTTTATTATGTCATTCGTCTGTGGTTATTTTATAAAAGAAATTCCCAATGGTTTTCCATGTTTGGATACTCTGATCCAAACACTTGGGATGTTGCTCGACTTTCGAAACGCTAAAAACACCCGCCTAGTGGCTCGCGAAGAACGATATAATGTATGTTTCACAATAGTATATTTAGTAATATTACATATTACATTTTCTATCCCACAATATCCCAAAATGTCCCACAATTTCATGGTTCATGGGGTCCACGAAATCATTTTCAACATGGCTTCCGAACAGCAACCTTGTTGTGTTTGTGGATTGACGACGAAATATAGTTGTATTCTTTGTGCTCGACGTATCTGTAATCGTTCAGAATGTTCTGTGCCAGAAGAGAACGACGATATTGATGGTTGAGTTGCCAATAAAAGTGTGGCTTATTGCAGAGATTGCAATTTTCAACCGGGAGAGAGTCGGGAGACGGTCGAACACGAACAAAGGAGACGACTCCACAAAGGCAAAGAAAAATACGGGAAGAAAGACTTTATGGCCTGCAGAACACCTCGACGACATGGTCGACACCATTACGAGTAACGAGAGCTTTAAGCGAAAGCTGATATTCACGAATAACAAGTGAGCAACCAACACCGTGGTTTATGAACTCATTTTCAAACAGATAAAGGAGAGACATCCATCGTTCTCTTTCACCCTTCCTCAAATGAGAACGAAATTTAAATGGTGTATCAGCACCTGCAAGAAAGTGGCGTTGACTATACAGACTGCAACTGGTATAAAAACGTTTCGTTGAAGACAAAGGTTTTGGGAAGTGGTTTGATGTCCTTTTTCCTCTGATAAAAAGCAGAGATTCGTGTCAGCCAGAACAGGCCATTGAACGATCGACCAGCACTCCAAGCTCAAGTGCATGCAGTACACCCACACCAGTGAGCGAATTAGATGGAAATTAAGCGGATGGTGAAACTATGGCAATGTTTGTCCCTATCAAGAAAAGGAAGAGAAAGGAAGAAGAGCCATGCCCAGCAGAAAAAGTTCTAAAACTACTGGAAGGAACTTTTACAGTTCATGAAAGAAGATGCGGAGAAATCTAGGCAGCATGAACTAGAATGCCTTAAGCTTTTGGCCAGTCAAAGTCATGGACCGTATGGTCAGGTATATGCACCTACAGTACCCCAAACATGGCAGCTGGATCACTCGGCTCCACATCAAAGCTTTCATGAGCACCACCTCAATCTTGGAGGCATTTTGAGGCACAGGTTCCTCAAACACCACTGCTTCCTCAAACACCACCACATGGTAATTACCCAGACAACCGTGATGCAGCTAGTCCAACATTTTACCAGCCAAGGAACAATTATACACAACTATAAACAGCTTCTTTCATTATATACTTGAGTACAGCAGTTAACAATAATTTGTAGTTACTTCTTATTTATCCTATAGCTTTATTCAGTATTACCGTAGTAAATATAGTACTTCATTACTAGTATATCTTGTTCAACACAATAAATAAATTTCATATTTCCAAGCATCCATGTATTGTTCTGTTTATTATATAAAATAGTCCTATTGCTGTACAAAATATAACAGTAAACTTTAATGCGCTTCATGATGATGATCGACACGTGAGATTATCAATTTTATATTATTTAATATTTTATTCTCAGAAGTTGTTGACTCTTGTAAAAATCTTTACCTAAAATTTCTTTTATATATATATATATATAATATATACTCAAATTATGAGGAAAACACAAAGGAAATCAGTAGTGTATCAGTAGTTGCATATCTGATACAAAATCCTCTTGATTTACATTAACTTCAATTTTCTCGGCTAAAATAAACCCAATTGTCCAATTTTTATATTTTTAAATATATATGACATATGTATTGCCTGCCCGATGAGCACATTCACATAAATGCATGAAAGACCAACCTCGTTCCCAGGGCATTTTGCCTCCACAGTGGAAGGTCTGCTAAAATGGCCCTGGGATCGGCTGGTCACATGACACCCAGAATTTCTGGGTGTTTAGATATGATAATTTTTGTGGTCTTTGTACCATTGCCTTTGTCTGCTTTGTTGACCTAAATAATTGAGAAATATTCAATGCTCTTCAGAGTTGTTCATGTCAGCATTCGTCGGCATAAAAGCAGCTAACAAGCTTAATAATCCACCATACATCCATGCTTATCTCTTACAAAAGGTATGAAGAAGCATATATCCAATTTAGCGATAGCTATCACTTCTAATTTGCTGTAAAATTTGAAGACAGCATTCAGATTTAGATGAATAAATTATACTCGGCTGAATTGAGTTTTATGACAAGCCAATCCCAGGGCCATTTTCGCCAACCTTCCGCCGTGGAGGCAAAATGCCCTGGGACGAGGTTGCATGAAAGACCATTTCGAATTTCATATATGTGCATAATTATCAACCGGATGCAAGTAAAACAAAGACAATGACTACAATCATGACAACCAGTATATGTTGTATTCAAATTTAATTTAGGTTTATTTTATTAATAGTACATATAAACTCAGGTAGATGATGAAAGTAGAAAAATCTGAAAGTTTAAAGTGTTTTATTTATTATTCATTTATGAGTTTGTAAAACGTGATTGGTAAAACTAAGTTCCTCTTGTCTATTTGGGAATAGACTACTAGTGCTAAATAAAAAACCTTATCATATAAATAGGAAAAGTATTTCCTTATTCCTATCTTCTATCCCTAGCACATGCCATGACCTTGTTTTTCTTTCCACAACTTTTCTTTTAACGCTTCTCGGATTTTTCCTGCCTGAACAGACGAATCTTTCACCTTACTGCTTTGACGCATATTCAGCAGGTTTCGGACAGTATCTCTGTCTCGTCTTTCCATGGTTGTTGGATCAGCTGCTATGTCAAGTTGGGGAGGGAATGGCTCATTGTGTTCGATACAAGTATTATGAAGAACAATGCAAGCTAATGTAATCACCTTCATTGTCTCCTGATTGCATTCACACTTTCTGTATAAGACCCTAAACCTCCCCTTTAATCGACCATAAGCAGCCTCAGTGACCATCCTTGCTCGGGATAGACCAGGGTGGTAAAAGGGTGGCATGTGTGAAGGGCTTCATTATCCAATTGTGCATGGGAATGCAGAATCTGCTACAATAAGGACCAACTTTGACTCCACCAATCATTTTGGAAATTGTAGGAATAATGTTATTTTCTGTGATGTCTTTCCAAACCTGAGTGGACTGCAAAATTATGGAATCATGAGAATTTCCAGGAAAGCCAACATTAGCCCAAACAAACCGGTATTTTGCATCGACCAGACCAATTAAAATCACTGAATAGAAGTTCTTGAAGTTGTGGTATTCTTTGGCAGCTTCAGCGCCCCCATCAGGACATTTTATAGAAATATGGCAACCATCAACTGCAGACCAACAGCAAGGGAACTGCCATCTTTCTTCCATGTCAATTATTTTTTCTTTCATGTGTTCTTCTGAGGAAGGAAAATGGACAGAAACAGCGTCGTGCCATATATTACGGACAGTTGCTTCACATACTTCAATAACTATCCCTTGGATGGTAGCTATCCCAAGACCAGATATCTCTGATAGCGTGTAGTAATAATCACCACGAGCCAGTCTGTAAAGACAAATCCCTAATCTGCACGCAGGGGATATTGGCTCTTCGGTTACCACAGCTTTATTCAATTTGTGTTCTATTTTACCGAGAATAAGCGTGAAGACATTTGAAGTTGTGGTATTCTTTGGCAGCTTCAGTGCCCCCATCAGGACATTTTATAGAAATATGGCAATCATCAACTGCAGACCAACATCAAGGGAACTGCCATCTTTCTTCCATGTCAATTATTTTTTCTTTCATGTGTTCTTCTGAGGAAGGAAAATGGACAGAAACAGCGTCGTGCCATATATTACGGACAGTTGCTTCACATACTTCAATAACTATCCCTTGGATGGTAGCTATCCCAAGACCAGACATCTCTGATAGCGTGTAGTAATAATCACCACGAGCCAGTCTGTAAAGACAAATCCCTAATCTGCACGCAGGGGATATTGGCTCTTCGGTTACCACAGCTTTATTCAATTCGTGTTCTATTTTACCGAGAATAAGCGTGAAGACATTTCGTGGCATCCGAAAGGTATTCCTAAAGCGCTTCTCTGAGTAACTTGCCCCATAGAGAATTCCACCAATTTGTTGTTCTTTCGAGTCGACGACACGAACGAATTCGTAGTGGCGTTTCAGGCTTAGAAGACGTAACTACAAGCAGTGTCAAGCACAGTTGAAAGATCTTCTTTCTTCTACTTAAGATGTAGTACAATATTCGGAGTTGTCTCAGCTGTCTCTTTTCTTATTTGAAAAATTTGCTTCAGGATGATCGCTCTTGTAGGCGCCATTTCGCTTTAAACTTTGGCGGGAGATGCAATCAACAACAGCGCTATTTGGCCGGTGTCATATTTCGACTGTCGCATTAAATGCGACCATTAAATTCGACGTCTAAACCGAACGGTCTCACTTCCGGCGCATGATCGTCGCATTAAATGCGACGGAACTTCGACGTCCAAACCAGGCCTTAGTAAATATAATTGTGATAAAAGTAATTTCTGTCTTAGTGATAAGCCCCCACTTATGTTGCTGCACCCAAAAATTAACAAGTTTGGATGTATTTAGTTTGATGTCCTATGAAACAATTAAATTCAGACAATACAAAGCTCTGAGAGATATTGTCCACTGGAAATTTATTTAGTTTGTCAAATGAAGTGGCTATTATCTAATTCAAGTAATTTAGAACTAAAAGAAGTACTGTTCTTTAGTTTCAAACTGCGTATACGTATTTCTAGTATTACTCCAGTTCTGGGCCTTCAATTTCCTTTCCATGTTAATTTTACAATGCTTTCGCACATCCCTAAAACATACATGTTTTCTGGAGGGTTTCGCAGGAATAAAAGGCAATACCATGACAGCTAGGTGGTCCGATCTTACAAGGCTTTGAAATACAGTTGGTGGCTTCCACAGAAACGGGCAATTAGTCAAAAATACATCCAGAGTTCGCTGTCCTCTAGTTGGAGCTTTGACGATTTGCTGCATGGCCTGCTGACTCATAAGGTCCCTTATGCTCAATTGGTTGATGTCACCAGCAATAATAATCTTAGCATCAGGATCGCTGCACAAAATTTGATAACAAGTATCGGACATGAAGTTCAGCAAATCTGTTGCATCATAAACTGGATCCGGTGGATGATAAACAGCCGCCACATGAAACTCTGAATTGGACGTTATAATATTGCACCATACACATTCACAGTTTCTCCCTGTATTTAACACCTTGACTTGCCAATCATTCCTACAAATTATAGCTACTCCCCCTCCGGCTCTCTCCTCAGCACGATATTTCCTTATAAGCATGTAACCTACCGGGCAAATCAGGTGTGTTGTTACTCTATTATTTAGCCAAGTTTCCGAAACAAAACAAATATCAATCAAGTTAGATGTAAGTTCTGCATGAAGGGCCGGGGGAAGCGTCGGCCTTCGCTGAAGAGCGAGCATTCAACACCATACATTTGGGAACGATCTTGGGTGGAGTGGGTCCTTGTTTATCACTAATATTTACTGCAGTCAGTGTACGAAGACGATTTATACCTTCAATTTTTGCCTGATGACCACTCAAGCATACCCTGCAAGAAATGCCAATAATTACTGGGATTTTCGCCGCTCTTTAATTTTTCTACCGCTTCTACATCTCCGGTATCTCCAAATGAAGTTCCCTGCAGGATGGGCAGTTGAGCAAAGGCAGTGGTGCATTTGAATGGAATAAACTTGATGAAAACCTTAAAACGTTGCCACTGAAATCTTTTAAGCGAAAGCTTAAGCTCTTTTTCATCGAGTCATATTCACAGTAATTTAAAATAAGCTTAATTTACATTATCTTGTAACTCATTCTTAAATAAACTAAAAGGTACCTATATTAACTAATTTATTATTTACCTTTATTTGTTAATATATGTTTTTTTTGTATCATTACTGTGTTTATAACTCTCGTCCTTGTAACCCAATTAAACATATTTTATTGGAAATAGCACTATATAAATAAATAAATATTATTATAATATTTATATCTATACTTTTTTGTTACTCAGCTCGTTTAACACTAGTTATTCTGAGTAACTATTACCACAATATTGTTATAATAATCTGCATATTGTAAATAATCTTGTATTTTTTTGGTAATAAAAGAAAAATGTCTTGAAAAATGACAGAGTAACACCTTTTCGGTATTTTACTTCGTTTTTGAAATATTTCAGTTTGTTTGATATATACATGAGATGGTCTCTGACGTCAGGTGCCGGGTAGAGAATTTTCACACATTAAAAAATATCTCATATCTCGGTGATTGCCAAGTTTATAACGTTCATTATCATGAGGAGTTATACGCACATTTTCAAGTAAATTTGTGGAACAAACTTGTAGAACTATTATTTTAACGAGTGAAAATTATCTACCCTGCACCTGACGTCAGAGACCGCCCCCTTTCCTTACAGATGCTGTAAATACAGATACTCAATATTTTTATTAAAATGGAATAACCAAACTCACAAGCAATTGCAATTACAACAAACTATACAACTTTTATTTTAAGTATGTAACTATAACTTTTTATTTCACAAGTTCAGGACCAGGTTACTAAGCTAGGGAACCTTATGCTAGTCTACAGTATATAGAATGTAATAAAGTAAAAGCAGTTATAAATTAAGATACCATCACAATAAACTGAATTCAGGGATAACAAGTGACATTACAGAAGAAAGCGTCGGTGCTTCATCTGCTTAAAGCCGTAATATATTTTTCAATAGATAAGAGCGCAAGATTATTGGAGACGCATAGTGGTCATTTGTGAGCGCAAACGAGTTTTTATTCTCTTCACAGATGAGAACATTCGCTCAACCTTGCACGACGTCTGAGGGATAGTCACAAGAATCTGATATAAGTTCTGAACATCAGAAAAAATATCTTTGTCAATGACATCCAGTACATCAATCAAAGTATCTAGCTGAGATTCATCTTGCCGAGCAATAAACGAACGGAAAATTTCTATTTCACAATCGTTGATGTCTATTGCATATAGTTCAGATAGCGTATTCAGTTCCTGTTCGTTAAGAGAGTTTGGTAAGGAACAAGCAGCAGCCCTCATGATGCCAGATTGATCAGCACCAAAACGGGCATCCAATTCTGCTAAGATCTCGCCTACATTTTGGCGTAACAGAATTGAAAGCTCTCAAAATTAGATGCATTTGGGTGTCCAACAGAGCTAGTTAGATACGCGTCTCTCAACCTTACTGGAAGACGCCGTTGTCTGATTGTGCTTCTTATATCGAAATTTTCGATTGCATATTTGTTGGACAACTCTTTGGCATATTCAACAAACTCGAAATTGACCAACCTTTCCCTCAGGTCGGCAAGCAATATCAGACAAGAAGAAACAGTTGCTGTCGACTTTTGAAAAGCTTCAGTTCAAAAATCAGAATCATACAGCTTACCAAAGAAAACTAAGAGGGTCACAAATTTCTTAGTTTGTAGAGTACCTAACAAAGATTTAGGTGCTAGAATTGTCTCTGCATCTTGATCGTTTTCAAATATGCTTAAAGTATCAAGAATGCAATCAAACCGACGCAGAAACCTATCCACCTCCAAAGAACGGGAAGGCCAACGAGTACTACACGAACATGCAAGTTCAAGAGCTTGTGCGTTGGGATAGCGCTCATGGTGGATGTCTAAGAAAGCTGCACGGCGCTTTGTTCCATTCATGAATGAATACGTCAAATCCAATGTACCAAAGAAAGATTTATCAGAGGATGTCGTTCATGTGAAGCACAATGCTCCTTTCATCCACGCTTGGACACCTCCGTGTATGCCTGACATAACACTAGCCCTGTCGTAACCAGCTGCCCTACACATTTCAGAGGATCGAGCTCAAAAGGCTGAAGTAGCTTTATCAGTTTTTCAGAGATAGTGCCCGCATCCATGTCCTTCAATTCAATAAAGCCAATAGCTCTTTCTTGGACATCACCTTTATGGATATATATCACAAAGAAGCACCTAACAACTATTTCACTTCGTCAGCTAGAATAGCATAACAAGACGCGTTTTCTACTTCATGTTTAACATGCTCAAGAAGCACCAAAGAAAGTGATGTAAGCAAATCATTTTGAATATCTGGACTCAGCATTTTGCATTTCCTGTAAGACTTTCGATACTCTTCCTATCATATTTTCCTAAAAATTCTATCATTTCAATCCTTTATTAAGCGACTGGTCTGATTCATCATCTCCTCAAAGAGGAATTTCTTGTTTGGCAC
Source organism: Chrysogorgia sp. JL179-B06 (assembly GCA_035772405.1). Classification (NCBI taxonomy): domain Eukaryota; kingdom Metazoa; phylum Cnidaria; class Anthozoa; order Scleralcyonacea; family Chrysogorgiidae; genus Chrysogorgia; species Chrysogorgia sp. JL179-B06. The sequence goes on from JAYKKM010000209.1 coordinate 2,197,082, forward strand.
AAAAAACGATAACGTCAAGAACAGTCATTAAATGTTTGCGATTGTCATCGAAAATTTCGAAAATTCGGATGCAGTTGGTTATCAACCATGCCTATTTTTTATGCATGGCCCAGATTTTATGACGCATGACACACAGAACTATTGTGCTTTCTGCACTTGTCTTCAGTCGTTGGTCCTCCAAAAAGCCGACACGGTTGGCAGAATATAGCATCAAGTTTTTTGCTATACTCTATCTAGGAGAATTGAGAATACCAGTGAGCTCCAAAATGTCTACCAGCCTGGTTTTTTGGGAAGATAATAGAAGGCTGCCTCGGTTTCTCACCTTTTTTGGACAAATCATTCACAGTCACAACTGTTGTGATTGTGTATGAGTCATGTTAAAACTCGGAGTAGAACTAGAGGTACAGGCAGGGGCGGATTAACCAAGGGGCAACTGGGGCACATGCCCAGGGCCGCCCCACTCAAATTTGAAACGCAGGGAAAAAACAGACCACAAAAGCAAAAAATTATTTAAAAAATTAAAAATCTTGAAATATTTTACAGAATGATTATATAGATCATTACATAATTACTATTTACAAAAACTAACATTATAACATTAACATTTAACAATATAGTACTAACAGTTGTGCCGAGACACAGTAACTTTCAGACATTTATTTTGCAGGATTTTTGAAGAGCGAAATAAAAGCGAAAAACAGACATCATGACCGACCAGTTGAAGAAATGATACTATTAAAGGACATTGGCAACAAAAATTAAGTTTGTTTTATTTGAAAGAACTCTTAAAATAATGAAGAATATTAATTTATAGTTCTTTCATATTTTACTTAGTTCTTGAGATATTTAGACTTATGTGATATTCAAATGAGATGATCTATGACGTCATAAGATGGTTAATACATTTTAACATATTGAAAATCGTGAATATCTTTGATTATTAAATGAAATTACTTGAAATTTTGCATGTAGATACCTACCACTAAACTGAAGATCATCGTTCAAGTCTTATAGATTATTATAGATTATTATATGTCTTATAGATTATTATATTCAAGTCTAATAGAGACTGCGGGCGCCAATATGGCCGCCACGAAAATTTTAGCTCCAGCTTTTTATATGTTATTTCTCATCTTTGGTATCAATTTTTACAATTATTATGGTATAAATTATATTACAAGTAATCCTTTAATGCATGTTCGAAGATATGACATGCAGAGGATGAGTGATATCAAGTATTTGGGTAGTTATCGATATCGGAACACCTTGGTGCACCGATATACACGTCGTCGGAGAATACGGAGAGCGATTAATGTGTGGAACAAACACGGATATACGTTGTTGGCAGCAAAAGAAGATCACCTTTGTATCGATATAACTGTCTGTATGGATGTGGAAATAAATCCTGGCCCATATTTGGACGAGAGAGTGGCAAACTACAAAGGTAAACAAGATTTGTTGTACAGCAGAAGTGAACTTCTGTCATTGAGGAAGCTGGCAATTAAACCAATTTCGGTTATTATTGAATCCCTTAAGATCAACCAAATATTTAAATATAGAGGCTCCCGTGGTGGAAGAAGAAGAGACACAAGTGGAAAGACAATTCCTGTTATTGTAGGACGAAGATCATTAACTGATATTAAATCTAATAAACAAACTATCAAAAACCGTGCCAATCTGATAAAGATTAAACGATCTGGGTTGCAATGCCCTGTTGCGAATAGAGATCATTTTGCTGTACCTAAATGTCTATTCCTGAACATATGTAGCTTATCAAAGATCAAGAATGGGGTTAAAGCGTCACTCGCGCTCGAAGGAGATTTATATGCTGAAGATATTGATGTTTGTGTTATATCAGAAACTCATCTTAACCATTGTATACCTGATTCTGCTATTGGGATTTCCAACTATACCATTTTTAGAAGAGACAGGGATTTTTTTTGGCGTTGATAAAAGGAAAAAAGGAGGAGTGGCAATTTATGTAAAAAAAAATTTAAAGGTGAAAAGAGCTATCAAATCGGAAAGATTCGAGTGTATTGCCCTGGAAATAGAATTACCATCTGGTCATGATATGCTCATGTGTGGCCTATACCATCCCCCAAGAGCCAATTATCTGGAAATGGATATCATTGACTATCTGATTGATATTATGGACGATTTCCTAGAGGAAAATCCATTAGGACTGATTGTGTGTGGAGGTGACCTCAATCAACTGGATTTGGAGAGATTTACTACCATGTCCGGCCTTAAAGTCCTGGTTGATTTCCCTACTCGAGGTTCGTCTATTCTAGATAATTGTTTGACAAATCGTGAAAATCTATTCCATAAGTGTTATGCCATTATTCCCCAAATGAATACAGACCATAAAGGTGTTGTTGTGCCACCAGGAACGAAACTTAAACCTTTTCGGTTTACGTATAACATGCATGACTACAGGGAGCACCGTAAGATCGCGTTCCAGCAAAAGCTTTTGGATTACAACTGGGGTTATATTAACACAAACACAGATGTTGACATAGTGGTGAATCACTTACAATCGGACTTGTGTAGTCTGATTGAGCAATGTTTTCCAACTAAAACAGTTAGGGTCTCTTCTAGAGACCCAAAGTGGATGACACCCCTGGTGAAGACACTGCTGAAGAAAAGATCTAGATTGGCAGCCCGAGGTGTGGTGGGAGACGCATTAACCCATTTAACAGCCAGGATTGGCAAAGTGATTTTAGAAAACCGTACGGCATTGCCAAGTGGTAAGAAGGGGTCCTGGGCTTGGTGGAAAAAAATTGATATACTTACACACCGGAAGGATAGTCACAATCCCAATCTTGAGAAAGACTTCACACATGGTTTGAATACATATTTTGGTAGACTTTGCCATGATGAGGATTATATCAGACCTACACTTATGGAAATACCAGACACCGCGCCAGTTCCACAATTGAATATGCTTATGGTTTATAATGCATTATCTACCATAAAGAGGACAGCGACGGGACCGGATGGGATACCATATTGGGTGTGGAAGGACTATGCCAATATATTAACCCCAATGGTCATGAAGGTGTGGAATTTATCACTGAAATTGCAATGTTGGCCAAGGTTATGGAAGGAATCTAATATCAATCCAACACCAAAAGTGGAATCCCCAGTGGAAGATGCCGATTATAGAGGAATCAATGTTACACCAGTTATTGCCAGAGCATTTGAGAGAGTCGTGTATGGCATTTTCAATAAAAAAGATCTGGAAGAATATTTAGGGGAAAACCAGTTTGCCTACAGATCTGGAGGTAGTTGTATAAACGCCCTCCTTAAAATCCAGCATAATATTCTAAGTGCTCTGGACAAACCTAGAAACAAGGCTGTTCGATTATTCACAATGGATTTTTCGAAAGCATTTGACAATGTAAAACACCATCTTCTTGTGGAGAAATTGAAAAACTAGCCCATTATGTCCGTATATAGTAAACTGGTACATCAGCTTCTTATCTGGTAGAAAACAAAGAGTAGTGTACAATGGAACGATTTGTAAATGGATGGAGGTGAATAAAGGGACGACCCAAGGCAGCGTCAGTGGGCCATATCTTTTCTGTATATTTTTGAATGATTTAGAAGTTGATGGGCTTGAGGGAGTATCTTTGAGTAAATATGCTGATGACTCCAATCTGGTGGCTACTGTGAGTGATCAGTTGGACTATTCTGATATGGCACTATCAAAATTTCTAGATTGGTCAAATGAGAACAGAATGCAATGTAACACAACCAAATGTAAAGAGTTAGTCATTAGAAAAAAGGGTAATACTGCTGAGTATCCAATAAGGCATAATATTAACCAATGTAGCCATGTAAAAATACTTGGGTTAATTTTCCAGCCCAATGGTAGGTTTACAATACATATAAAGAAAAAATTAGGTGAGGCTAATAGATGTTTATATGTTATTCGAGGGTTACGAAAAGAAGGATACAGCCAGGAGGAAATCGATTTATTCTTTAAAGCCGTAGTACTTTCCAAGCTAGTTTATGGCCTTCCGGTATATGGAGCATGTACTGCAGACTTAAATTTGATTCAACATTTTTTAGATAGGAGATTTTATATTTCAGAACTATTTAGTATCCAGGAACTTTTAGAAAAATATGATAAAAGACTTTTTCTGAAAATTAAAGCTAATAGTTGTCACCCACTGTACCCACTTCTGCCCAAGGTGAAAGAATCGTCACTACGACTAAGACGTAGAACCAGCCAGCTGCCCAAGATAAATACTGAGCGATTTAAAAATAGCTTTGTAAATAGACTTTATTTTAGATATAATTTGATAGTTTAGCTTTTATTAGTAGATTCTAATATCATATATTGTAACTTTTGATATGTATTTTTATCAAATGAATAAAGACCAATTATTATTATTATTATTATTATGGTTGCCATGGTAACAGATTATTTTACAGACCTCTTGATTTCGAAAACAAAATTATTTGTTTTCTCTTCAGTGCCGAACCTTATTGGGTTGGTACCTGTTCAGCAAATGTTCACTGTCATTACAAAGTCTACTATGTCAGAAAACAAATAGTTTTGTTTTTGAAATCAAGAGGTCTGTAAACTAATCCGTTACCATGGCAACCATAAGACTTGAATGATGATTATGTATCTACATGCAAAGTTTCAAGTAATTGCATTTAATAATCAAAGATATTCACGATTTTCAATATGTTAAAATGTATTCACCATCTTATGACGTCATAGATCATCTCATTTGAATATCACATAAGTCTAAATATCTCAAGAACTAAGTAAAATATGAAAGAACTATAAATTAGTATTCTTCATTATTTTAAGAGTTCTTTCAAATAAAACAAACTTGATTTTTGTTGCCAATATCCTTTAAAAGAATGCAATGAATCTTTATTTCTTAATTCGGTTGAGAGGCTGTTCCACAAATGTGCCCTCTGTAACTTAGACTCTTTTTGGAGGTATTCAGTCCTTGGTTGTGGCAAATGAAATTTAGTGGAAGAGCCCTGCAGGTTGTATTGGAGAGATGCATTTGATAGATACTAAGAGTAACACATGCCTATTGTCTAATGCAGTGTACTTCTACTTCTACTTTAATACTGAACAACGCTTTCGCATCTAGTTCAGGACATAAAAATGCCATTCTAACTATTTACATAAAAAGCGATATAAAATATAAATCATCTATGATATTGTCTAAAAGATTCAAAATCTGTAGACCGAACATCTATTGGTACAGAGTTCCAGTCTCTTATCGTTCTTGGGAAAAAGCTATAATAATAATAATCATGCGAAGCCCTAGGTTGTATAAAAGAATAATTAGAATTAGACCTAGTAACTCGTTTAGTATATAAAAAGTAATTTGGAATCGGCAACGCAATCAGTCCAAAAAAAGCAGAATAAAAAACGTTCAAACGATGAATTCTTCGCCTGTATTGTAAAAGGTCTAGATTCATCGACTTTAGCATTCCAGTTACACTAGATTCTCTATCATAATCCCCCTTGATGAATCTAGCTGCCCGCCTCTGAACTGATTCAATGGCATTTATCTGGTTCTTTCTGTATGGATCCCATACGGCAGTAGCGTATTCAAGATTTGGCCTCACAATATTTAGCCTCACAATATTTACATATGCAGAGCACTTTGTTGCTTCAGTACATGGGTACAGATTACGTTTCACAAATCCCAACGATTTGTTTGCTTTATTAACAATGTTATCAACATGAGCATTCCAACGCAAATCATGTGATAAAGTCACTCCTAAGTAGGGATGGTTCTTGACATTGGATAATTTCTGACCATAAATATAGTAATCCATCACCACAGATGACATCTTCCTAGAGATCCTCATTGTATAGCATTTCGATGGATTGAATTCCATTTGCCACTTTTTAGCCCAAGCTATCAACTTATCAAGATCTCTCTGAAGGATTAAGTTATCTTCATCACAGTTGATTTGGCGATACAAGAGGGCATCATCCGCAAACAATCTTATACATGTATTACTGTCCAAGTTGTCATGAATATCATTGATGAACAATAAAAACATGAGGGGGCCATGAACAGTTCCCTGTGGTACACCAGATGTTACCTCGACTGAGTTGGAAGAATCTCCATCCACAATGACACGCTGTGTTCGTTTTGTAAGCCAGGAAATAATCCATGTCAAGGTATCTCCCCGTATCCCATAGTAATGCAGTTTGCTAATTAATCGTTGATGAGGAACCTTGTCGAAAGCTTTACTGAAGTCCAGTATCTGTAGATCCATTTCACCCCCACTATCAGTATTTTTAGCTAGGTCTTCAATGGTAAGCAATAATTGTGTTTCACATGAATGATTTCTACGGAATCCATGCTGATTGAGGAACAAAATATTGTTTGTCTCTAAATGGGTCATAATGTTCCGTACCTACGGATTTAACTTCACAAAATAAACCACAGAGCAGCAGTCAATATTTATATTAGTAACTGATACACGATAACTGTTCCCATGCACCGCAGCCCCAGAGACCGTGGTGCTAACTTTCAGATGTTTGGGGCCCCACAATCTAAATTTGCCCCAGGGGTCCTTAATCCGCCCCTGGGTACAGGAATCAGGAGTTGAAGGCGTTTAAACTTGAAGACTCGTAACAACAGGCTCCACCTCGTCATCATCTAAAGTGGCAACATGATCTTCGACTTCCGTTCGACTTCTTTTAAAATATGCCGAAACTTTGCTTTGTTGTAGCCTTTTGCTCATCTAGAACTGTGAGAGCTACGAGTCACTGAACTGACTTCACTCATGCATAAAGATGAAGATCACTGATGCGTAATTCAAAGCACGCTTTTGAAAACGGAAACACAAGAAATTGCAACATCACTTACATTAAACAAAACAGCAGCTCTCAATCTGGTTGCTAAAAACCTTCCGTTGACACTCCTGGCTTCTGACAACAAATAACAAGCAGTCTGCGGTTATTCGATACAAATTTTAGCAGAAATTCAGTGCCTATATCAAAATCGAACGAGTTTCCTAACAATGAGCGTGACTTCCTGTCTAGACTTCAAACCGTCTATACATCGCAACGCGAGTTTTAAATTTCACTCAACCGTGAGAAGTATGTTGAATATGAAATAAAACAAACTAACAAACGACAACAGCCAAAGCGGGTTGTCCTCTTTCTGCTGAAATATCAAACTTTTGCCATAACCTGTTGGTAATACAGTAAAAATGTTGCAACCATTGAGCGAACTAGTTAATGCCATCCACTGCTCATCTTTTAGCTGGATAGAAACATCGAATTTATACGATAATTCTCTGATAACTCTTTCTATACGTTCACTGATTCTCTCTGCCGTGTTGTATCATTCGAGCATTTTATTAATTCGACCGCAATTAACACCTAAGCCAATCAGAAGGCTGCGTCCCATATTTGTATGCCATACACAGGAGAGCCGGGTTGCCAGACTAACATGAAGTCACCAATATGCAAATTCAGCACTTCCAGAAATCGATCTCTTCCGGTTTGCGTTGTCGTCGCCGTTTCCTGCAATCTTAAAGTCCCTATTGCAATTGTAAAGCATTGTAAGCAATAAATTATTGCATTGGAACCAAACCCCATGGAACCTAAATCCCGGAAACTTACCCGTGATTTCCACTATGGCTCTATTTATTTAAAGTGTTTATGAAACCAAATTTTCGGTATATTTTTTATTTGCGATTCTGATAAACAAATTTAGAACACGAACATAGAAACGAGTGTGGCGAGCAACAATGCAAATACGACTACAAGAACCACAACAGTGTCTAGTTTGCCAAAACTACCAAAGCTTGAACTTCCGAAATTTCGAAGACAAGTAACCGAATGGAATTCCTTCTGGGATTCGTATAACTCCGCAATACACAGCAACGCAGGCATATCGAAGGTAAATAAGTCCAATTATCTTCATTCATTGTTTGATGGAAGTGCTGCGCACTTGATAAAAGGCCTTACACTGACAAGCGCGAATTACGACGCTGCAATAGAGATTTTGCAAGAACGATTCGGGAGACCTCAACAATCAATAGCCACACATATGTAATATATATTTGTAATATATATTTCAGGTCTTGCATTTTAATATTCGATTCTTTCGGAGGCACATTTCCCACAGTGTTGTTGAACTTGAGAAAGTAAGTAGCTCTGTTGGACAGTTCCCCCCTGTATTATCCTCGAACTCCCACAATCTTTTAAAGTTCGTATACCTAGATCTTATATTCGCTGGGGGCAAGGGCGGAGATATTAGGAATGTTTCAAATGCATTCTTTCTTGGTCTTTCTTTGTATTTTTTGAACCATAGTTGTCTAATAACCGAAGTATATGCAAGCGAAACTATTTTATTCCCCACCACTTCAAGCGACTGGTGCCATCTTGAAATAACATATTTACCCGTCACCAGTCCCTTTTCAAACAAGGTCCGCTGCAGCGTGAGATATTAAAAAAATAGGCATGCTTAGGCGTACATGTATCCACGCATCGTTGTAAAGTAATGGCTAATTGGCAATATAATGATGTAATCATTATGACGTTGAAAGCAATAAGTGAGACACGTCAACAGCAGGAAATTTGAGTGTTACAACAATGTCAAACAACTTGTTTCCAACTGTCAAACAGACAATTATCTCGTACCCAGAATTTGGTTGTTCTTCAACACACATGCAGTAGAAGCTAGTTTTTAATTACTGGAAGTATTTGCAGATTTTGCAATGTCAGTTTGCTTTGTGACATAAAGTTTGTATGGTGTTGACAACAGGCAGCATAAAATTTACTCCTTCGATACGAAGTTAGAGTACGTTGCAGCAGCATAGGAGTTATTGCAGCAGTACAGGACTTGCGAGGTCATTATCAGTTGGCATCAAGGAAATTGGTTGACTGGTTGAGGTACAACAACCTTGAAAAGTTCCATTGAATCAGACAAATTATGCCATGGATAGAAATGAATATACATGTAATTAAAAAAATGAAACAAGGAAGCAAATATTGCTGCAAAAAAAACCCACCATTTTCCATGTCCTGTGGCACAATGAGTTAAGGCGCTGCCTGTTTTGGACCCCCGGTACGTGGTTCAAGTCCCGTTCGGCCGTTGTACGATTTTTTCCAACTTTTCTTTGATCAAGTTTTTTTCTTTCTGTTCCTAAATCTAACTCAGAGAATGAGAAAAAGTCATTTATTACTAAATTACTTAGGTCTATCTATAATTCATTTTGTCTTCTCTGGTCCAGTCCCAAACAGCGAATGCCAGATTTCATGGTTCATTGCCAATCTCGTTCCCAGAGCCCATGCTTGTGTGCCCGCGCCCCCAAACGAAAGCTCCGGGTAATCCATAACCGGCAGGATTTTGATTGGCTGGTGATAATTGAATTATTCTAATGATTCTGCCAGATGTTTTCGGTCCAAACGGTAAACGAGCGCAGCGAAATCGTTCGTTGTCTTGGCAGAGCAGACGCCAAAAGAAATCGTAATTTATCGAATTATATTCTTCTTTTTGGGTACAAATCTCGAGAGAATCAACTTGTTCGCAGTCAAAATAAAAAAGTCACAGAACTTGAAATATCTGAAGACGACGAATATTCAAAGTTTGAAAGTTAGTATATATTTACTGTCTGAATATAATTTGTCGCAAAATTGCCTGAGTCAAAAAAAAAACGAAATTGAAAAAAACGAAATTGATTAATCCACAACCAGAGGTGGTGCGAAGGTCGTCCCGGCGGCATGCATTGCGATTTGTTTTCTTCGGATTTTTTTGCAGCATGGTCGCTGCGGCATCTGGCGAACAAATTATTGACTTTTCACTGGTGCTTTTTTGTTTAAAAAACTATCTTGCGAAAAGTAAGCTTTTTATATGATCTTGTTACTACATTCTAAGGGATGTTACCCGCGTTTTTGTTGTAATTTTTTCGGTTCGATAAACAATGTTTTTTGTTATGGCTTTACGGGTCAGTAAACATGACTGTAAAGTGAAAGATGCTTATTTGCACCTATTTAACAAAATTACAACGCAAACATTACACTGAATATGTTGTTTTAACAAGCTTGAAATTCTCTTTCAGTGAGTAGTTACCCCACAAACTAAATAATGGTACAGTGTTAAAAATCCTGTATTTTTTCAATTTGCGAAAAATTATACTCACAAAACATGTCTCTTTCACCAAAAAAGTAAGATTTTGAGCTTGATATTTTTACAGCTTTTGCTCTGTCATCAGTCACTTTTTGCAATTTCTAGAAGTATTTTTGTGCTGAATTATCGGTTTCTTCACCAGGACTAATTCTTGTTTGTGCGAAAAGCGATGATTTCAAGATAAGATGCATTTATTGCCAATAGTTACATTACTCAGCTTCGTGTACGAAATTATCGGATAGCGAGGCGCAAAAGAAGATTTTGCGAGAATCGAAGCGCTGTTTTATTTGTTTACGAAGTACTGCACTATATATTGCGACAAACCATGACACATCGAAGTCGACTAGCGTTCGTGTTTTATTCGATAACAGAAGTCAAAGTACATGCATCACGAACAGCCTGAAATCGTGCCTGAATCTCAAACCCGAAAGGATTGGAAAATCTGCATTTAAACACGTTTGGCAACGACCACGTTCAAAGGAAAACTGGACAGTGAGAAATCGGAAATATCAGCTTTATGTTTCCCGGTAATCTGTTCGTCATTGCCTCTCAAAGTCGAAGTTAGCAAGTACCCTCACATCGAAGGACTGACTTTGACAGATGAATATGAAGGTCAGGATCATGATACAATTGACGTCCTTGTAGGATGAGATTGTTATTGGGACGTCAAAGGAGATTTTGGACCAACAACAGTCAGCAGCAAACTCGGATGACTTCTGCCTGCGAATTAAAGTCTATGCTCAAGAAATTCTGGGAAACAGAATCAATTGTAGTTCGAGAAAGCGAAGATCCTGACATCGATCAGCCATCAACGCATTTCTGAAGAACATCTGCTACAAGGTATCTCTTCCCTCGAAGGAAGAGCAGATAACTGTTGGAACTGACTACAATCATTGTTATAATAGGCTGAAGTCTATGCAATACAAGTTACGAAAGGAACCCGATCTTCTTCGAGAGTATAACAACACCCTTTGAGAGTATAACAACACCATTCAAGAGCAACTAGATAAAGGAGTGATCAAAGAAATTCTGCAAGAAGATCTGAATCAAGAACAAGCGAGTAATAAAGCGAAGCCTCCGGTACATTACTTGCCTCATCATGCAGTTGTCCGTAAAGATGATAAGGATACTACAAAACTTCCCGTTGTTTACGATGGATTGGCTAAGTCGGACATTGAAGCACATTTGCTGAATGATTTCTTGGAAACAGGCCCAAATTTCGTACCCCAATTATTCGATGTGCTCATAAAGTTCAGGTGGAATTCAGTTCCAGTGTCAGCTGACATTGAGAAAGCTTTCCTTATGGAAGGAATCAACCCGATCGACCGTGATGTACTGCGTTTCCTTTGGTTAGAAGAGCCAGAAAAGTTGAATTCAAAGATCAAACACCTACGATTTTGTCGCCTTGTATTTGGTTTACGCCCATCACCAGCTATTCTTGGAGCAAGTATCTACCATCACTTAAATTCGTACAAAGATCGATACCCAGAACTTGTTGAACTGATTAAGAAGTACTTGTATGTAGACGACTTCCTCTTCGGAGCTACCAGCAACAGCCAAGCCCTCGATATCTACCGTAATTGGAAAGAAGTAATGAACGAAGGAGGGTTTAATCTAAGAAAGTGTCATTCTAGTTCTGCCTCCCTCATTAAAACTATCAACCATCTCGTAAATGCTTTTCTAACTGATTCATTGACAAAAGGAAAGTCCGAAATCGCTTTAATTCGCTTTTACGCCCACGCAATAATTACAATCTCGACGTGAAAAGGAACACAGAAATGAAGCCGAAACCTAGACTCGTGCTACCACAGGTAGCCCAAGTAATAATCATTATAGTCGTTTGATTTTATGTATAGTTATTGCTGCTTTTCGTATTATATCCACTGTCAGTGATTACACAACAGTATGAACAAGTTAAATATATGGTTTCCTCACTTGGAGTAGATCACAAGTGATTTTATATAAAGATATGATCAATGACTCCAATTCTAGCATCAGATACAGATGAAGGAAAGAGATGGAGAAGGCCCTTTAATTTATACATGGAAGAAAGGTAGGAAGATTCTTTTAGGATGAAGCTTTAGTGCTTTACCAGGGTTCAAACCCAAAAATTCAGTTGATCATGTAGCTCAACTTGTAGAGCAGTGGACACTGGGCTACTGAATTTTCAATAGCGGACAAACAAACCAAATTTCACTCACAAATTATTGCAAATGAGCTATTTCCTTTTGTTATGGCCGCAAGAATTATGGGTAAAAGCGGACAAACATCGATGCTGACGTCATCTCGACGGAGCGCTATTGCATTCCCTTTTAGAGTGTACGATTGTCTAGCAATATCTCTCATGAGTGAGTGAAGTGAACGAGTTTAGAGTGTACGATTGTCTAGCAATATCTCTCATGAGTGAGTGAAGTGAACGAGTGAGAGATTATCAAGATGAGAAGATAGAAGTGACCATGTAATATTCTGTTTTTATATTGAAGTCAATGAAATAGCCACGATTATATATTCAGATGTGAAGATAAACTAGGTCCCAGTGGAAAGGACAGTGCAAAGGACAGTGCAAAGTTTTATAGGACAGTGCAAAGTTTTATAGAATTATGTATTGTATTAAATAAAACAGTAGCATAATGCATGACACAAGTTTAATGCCATGCAGGATTTTAGATTGCTTGCTTATAAAGCTGCAGTATATACTTTATAAAGCCCCGAGGATGCTGTGCGTCCGAGGGCTTTATATAGCATAAAGCCCGACATTCCAGGGATCTATCTGATTTAGTTCATGATTGAGGAGGTTTTCCAACAAAGTTTTGTCCATTTTATCCACCTTGGACAAAGATTTTCCTAGTTTTTCCCTTCATTTATTATTGCTGCCGACCCTCAGGGAGGCAGCACACTATTCTTGACTTTACTTGGGTAACCTGTGTGCCCAGACCTCTTCGCCGAACTATGTAAAGCGAACACAAACTCGATGCAGTGGATGTTGGATGGATGTCCGCACAGTTTTATGACGTATTCTTCTCGGGTGTTTACGATTACGGAATCAGTGTTTGGGTTTGCTAACTTTGCTTGCTGTTTCCGTGATTTCGAAGCAAGCGAAGATTTCCTTTTTCAGGCAAGATGATTGAGATAGCAATATTAAGTAGCTTCGATACAGAAAACTCACGGTCAGAGGAGGTTTAAAGCCCTTCCCACAATTCACCGGAAGCGCGAAATCGAAATGAAACCAAGATGGCGTCGTTTTTGCCGACCGCAATCGCTTGGTACAAATGCTTTCAAAAAGACATGCTCCGTACGAATTGATAATTAAATTTATTACATTATCAGTGCATAATTTATCATATTCGAGAATAGCATGCTAATGTAGTTATTTCTGGTAACCCATTGGACGAAATCGACGGAATTTGGACGCATGCATAAATTACCTCGTCAAGAGATTGCAAAATTGTTCATCCATGACCGTAGTGTTCGGCAGCTTCCTTGTGAGTAATCAGTTATTTTAGTTTTTGTTCGTATAAATTGGTATTTCTCCTTTGTAAAAGTATAAAAGTCTCCACATATTTATTGTGAAAATCGCCGCAGGAATTGGGCCATTTTTAACAGGAATATATACAGGTTGCGGCTTTCGGCAACAAACATGGCCAGCAAGAGACCGCATGTATCGACTGGAGAAACAAACCCGTGCAATCCGTTCGAACAAACCAGAAAGTTCCCGTCGAATATTATTTGAAGACGATTCTTCTCATAACAAGGTAAAAGACAGCTTTCTATATGTTATTATTGCGGGAATTTGGTTATAAATATTTAGTACTTGACATCTGTGAGTCTGACTCAGATAAATAATTTAATAATACTGCTTTAGACAGTGAACCCCAAGCAAAGAGCAAGACCCTCTCCTTGGACAAACCAAGAAGATGCTGCATTGGTTAAGTTTATTGCCTTGCACAAAGACCTGCAAGAATCTGAAAGCGTGTGGCCATCAATGAGATTGGGACATCCATACTGGAAAGAAGCTGCGACGTTCATGAGCGAAGCATGTGGATTATCGACCATGAGAACAGGTATAAATCTAAAATCTCTCACAAATACAGTTTATTAATGTAATGTTTTATGTGTCTATCGAATAATTCTGGTGAACAGTTTTTCTGAGGTCGGTTCGATTCCACCTTTATTCATGACATATATACTATTTTATACTGTAACAATAAATTATTGGTCCTTTGTCACGTCTTGACTCATTGAATTTGATTACTTCTTGTACAGAGACTTCTATTCGATCTAGAGTTGTCAATGTATTACGAAAGAAAGGTTCTCTAGATGAAGCAGAACAAGAATATGGCATTGACTATCAACATGGATGTGATTTCAGAACCAACAGTCAGATTTCAGCTCCTCAAAACATTCTCCAAGATGACAACATTGAAGATAACATAGGAAATGCATGCTCTAAGTTACTGGAAAGAAGTGGAGGGAAGGCATTGGTTATTTTGCTTGAAAGTATCATATGTGCATTGGTGGGAACGAATGATATTGTTGAGATGATGGATAACATGTTTTTAAATGTTGCTAAAAGGAAAGAGATTAGATCCAACCCATCTACTTTTATATCCCTGAGTGTTTTGGCAATGGAAAATCTCCAAAACCAGAAAAAAAGTAATCTCCTCTTCAAGTTTGCTGAGTGTGTAGGAAAAACTACGACCTGATGGTTCAGACACACTCATGCCAATGAATCGAATGCCGTTTGGTCTGATTGAGTATCAATTGGAGTTCTTCACATGTACAAACACACAACAGGTATAGAAATTAAGTGCATCACACAGTACCTGGGTTCACATTTTTGTTCTTTCCTTTTAACAGCCAATTTAGTGCCAGTGTTTTTTAACAAACAGATAACCATGCCAAGAGATTTTGATTTATGGCATTCTATTATGGTGTCAGAATTAGGCCATCGTTTCAACCGACTATTCAGAGGACCAATGTGGAGTGGAATTTCAGGTGGTGGTATAAAAGATCCCCTGTGTGTGAGTTATAATAATTATTTTTATATTTTAGGTTTATTTTAATTGCACAGCTCTGGTGCCTTGACCACTTTAACTAAATTATACTAAAAAATGTACTGTACAGTTGGTATACTAACTGTAATAGGTATTGATTGTTGTGTCTGCTTTGATTCTGTAGGCTCGTGTAAATGTAGCTTGTGTAAGTAGTGCAAAAGTATGTGAGACAATTAGAAGTTCAGAATACAGTGAAAAGCCAGACATACAGGTGCAGTAGATGTTTAATCATTGGTTTTGGGGTGCCGAACAGTGTCTTACTCTTCCTGTATTATTTTGTCCTACATTTTTTGTGTTTTAGGTCGAGGCAATCAGAAAATTGGCACTTTCACAAAGTGATGGTCGTTTTTGGATAAAAGCAGATGCTACTGATGTGAAAGCAGCATTACTGGAGTCTGCAAGGGGTGAGTGGAATGGAGATGTTGATCTAGGAGATGGTAAACTTTCCAAGCTTGAGGAAGGGTATTTAACCCGCAAGGACGAGATAAATGATTGCCTCAAAGTACCTTCGTCTCCTAGTGATGCATCTTCACTTCTCAAGGAAATTCAACTGAAGTTGATAGAGGATAAGGGATTTTTGGAAGCTGGGTTGTCAACTTCACTTGAAGAGTACAACAAAAAGTATGACATTGCAGGGTCATCTGAAGAGCGACTGAAAGAGCTGAACTGGGAAGTAGTGGAATTCAGTAAACTTCTTGAACAAAGTCAACATCTAAATAACATTATTCAGAAACTCCTACCATTTCTATGTCCGGATACTCTATCTTTCAAATCATTTATATTCCAATTTAAGAATGTGCACACTGACTTTTTAACCTATCTTCGAGACTTGTTTAAGAAGAAGCGACAACCTGCTGCAACACATGTCCTCGTCACAATGGTTTCAGATGAAAGAAGAAATAGTAAACCATATGCTGTTCCTCTGCAATATGTGCCATATACTTCACTCACTGATAAGTGTTTGCGGACATTGGTGAACAGAGTGAAAAGTGCTATGACAGAACAGAATCTTAAAGTTGTAGGTACAGTGAGTGTAGTAATAAGCTCCATTATATTAAAATTTTTATCTAGTGCTAGGTATCATTTAAACCTTTCATTTTTATATATATAATATAGATTATTATTATTATTACTATATATATATATTTATTTTTTTTGACATCGAGCAGAGCAGGACGTGTTTTGCACATGTCTAAAGTTTAACCGAAATTTACTTACTTGATTTACAATCTACGAATTTCGGATCATTAATATTAATTATGATCCGTTCAAGTTTTATTTGTCTATTTTTGTCCTGTGTTATATGTTCATTTTGTGGAAAAGATTTTGTGTCCCTTGGTCGTCATCAATGGCGTTGTAAAGACAAGATTAATGATCGTAATTCAAATGTTCATTCTAACCATCGTACATCACATGGAATAAATGCGGAACCCGTCATCAGTTCGCCAACTACAGCCGTTATTAAAAAGTCGGGAACCAAGTGTTGTTGCGGAAAGGTTTGTAAAGGAGCTCGAGGTATGAAGATGCATCAACGTAGTTGTCGGGTCATCTTGGGGCTAAATCACGAGCTACTAGAGAATGTATTTGAACAGGAAGAAAGCAACGACTATGATGGAAACCTAGATGACATTGACAGCACCTCATTCTACAATACTAATCAAGATGACGAGTATCCTGAGTTAAAAAAAGGTATAAATCTTCCTAAAACCAATTCAGAATGGCTAACGGCCAACGAAGATTTCAAATTTTCATTAATGTCTAATCCACCAATGAAAAGTAACGATTTAAATACATCAATTAAAGTACTAAATGACACAATCTACAACTACTTTGCTGATAACTTTGGCCTTGTGAAATGTCTGTCGGATAATTTACTCAATGATAAATACAAGAATCACAGCATAAAGAACTTGAAGAAAGCACTGAAACTACTTAAATCATCAAACTGTGATCTTGCCGAAATTAAATATGTCTCTCGTCTCATGCGTAATAAGCTCAAATCTAACCCAACTAATGACAACGTTCCTAATAATACCAACGAATCGTTCAACACGACAAATACTTTGAACGTAATTTCTGGGGATATGTGAAGAAAATGATTAATTGCAACGAATCGATTCTCCCTACCTTCAATATGGACGATTGTTTAAAGTATTTTAAGACAGTTTTGACCAAGATCAACCCAAACAAAATATTTCAAATTCCAAGTTGGATTCCAATGTTACCCAATCCCATTATCGAATTTAACCTTGAACCTCCAACTTATCAACAAATAACAAACATTATTCGTAAAATGAAAACATCTGGCTCACCATGTCCTCTTGATCAAATCTCCATTATATGTTTTAAACGTTGTCCATACCTCCGAACATATTTAACCGAACTAATTGAAGCCGTCTGGCTTTCCGGAACTGTTCCTGATGAATGGAAGAAAGCTTGCACCATATTAATACACAAGAAAAACGATACTAATCTTCCCGAAAACTTCCGTCCAATAACTCTTCAATCCGCACCAGTGAAAGTATTCACTTCAAGTCTCCGTAATGCAATGTTCTCTTACCTACTCGCCAATAGCTTTGCCGAACACGGAATTCAAAAAGGCTTCACCCCTCATATATCGGGATCATTTGAACACACAGCACAAATGGCTTATATAATCAATCAAGCACGAATAAGACAGCGATCTCTCGTTATAACCCTCCTTGATCTCAAGAACGCGTTTGGTGAAGTACATATAATCTAATCCAATCTGTTCTTGGCTATCATCACATGCCTGAACATATTCAACTCATGATTAAAAGTCTCTACACGAACTTTAAAACATCAATCATCACATCTGATTTTAACACACCATTTATAGAAGTAGGTCGTGGAGTTTTACAAGGAGATTGCCTCAGTCCATTGCTATTTAACCTATGCTTCAATACTTTTATCCAGCATATAAAATCTGAGAAATATCAACAGTTTGGTTTTTCATATAAACTTCTCAACCCAGTTCATTGGTTCCAATTCGCCGACGACGCAGCCGTAATCACCGGCCAAGAATCTGAAAATCAACACCTACTAAACCGATTTACAATTTGGTAAATCAGTTCAATACATCCCTAAGTTAATTATTAACAAAACTCTTATTCCGGCTGTTGAAATTGGAAAATCATTCTGCTATTTAGGAAGGTACTTTAATTACGAAATGACAAATAATGAACATAAATCGAAATTAGTCTCCCTACTGACTGACCTCATGAAAGAAATAGATCTGAAGCCGTTACATCCGAAAAACAAGATTCTCCTATACAGTCGTTACGTTCTTTCAAAACTCTCATGGCATCTCACTATAGCAACAATTCAAAAGACCTGGATTTCTGAAAACCTGGATTCAGTTTTCAAACAATATATTCGAAAATGGCTTGAGGTACCTATTTCTGGATCACTTAGTAACATTTACCTAACCAGTAACAAATTTGGTCTTAATATCATCCCCCCATCAACTAAATTCATACAGTGTCAAACAATCATCCGCAGTGTTTTGAAATCATCTCCAAATGAATCAATAACCCACCTATGGAAATCGTCGTCTAATCATACTAACATTCAATATGATCAATATACATCGACAAAAGAAGTAATAAAGTCATTCCGTGAAACTCAAGAAGAAAAATTGGAAAATCAGTTAAAATGTCAAGGTTCATTCTTCACCAGCATTTCAAAATTCTCTCTACCCCAAGTAAATTCGATTTGGCCAACCTGTCAATCCAAACTACCAAAAAATATTTTCAACTTCACCATTCGCTACCAACCCGTAAAAATCTTCAAAAATGGGGACTCTCGTCGTCTTCTGAATGCTCATTCTGCCTTAAACCTGAATCTTTGTTACACGTTGTTGCTGGCTGCAGTTCCTATCTCGATCGTTTTACTTGGAGACATGACTCAATCCTAAATTTTATTGCTAATAACCTCCCATCAGAATATATTCAAACCATTTATGCTGACTTGCCATCATTCTCTAATCCCTCTATTATTACTGGTGATGACTATCGTCCTGATCTAATAATTTTGACCAAAGACAATTTTCTGTATGTACTCGAACTAACCGTCGGATATGAGACTAACCTAAGAAAAAATATACAGCGCAAACACTCAAAATATAAAGAGATGATCATAGAACAAAAGAAAAAATTCCAGTCGGTAAAGTTCGTAAATCTCTCAATCAGTGCACTCGGTGTTTTTGAAAAAGAATCTTCGGTTTTTATAGAAATGTTGGAACGTTTGAACTTAGACAAGGCTCATGTTAAATATATCATTACATACTACGTTTTCTGTTCTAGAAACAAGGATTGGACGAATCCAGATTTAATGAACTTCTAATATCTTACTTTTTATATCATATATTTATGTAAATGTGTAGTGTAATATATAACCATTATAGTATATCAAGTAGCCAATTGTAAATTACCTTTAACGGTGAGATTTGCAGTTGTAAGTATATAAAAAGAAATTCAATAAAGTTTTCATTATTATATATATATAGCCAGTTCCAAAAGATCTCCAGACATGCCATATGTAACTTGAACATAACATTGTACACTTGTATTACTATAACTGTAATTTGTTTCAAATTTATTAGGGACAGTGACTGATGGTGAATTTAGCTCACTTCGAACACAAGGAGAAACAAGACCTCTTCATATTTGGCAACTTGTTCATGATGCCCGAAAAGCTGTAAAGCGAATGTCACAGAATTCTCTTTTGAAATTGCTGACATATAGAAATGGTAAGAACCTGATAATACTTTAGAGAAAAAACTTTAGAGTCACAAAGACACTCCAAAGAAAGGCATGTCATTTTAAAATAAATAACTGCTTTACTAATGGTATTTTTTTATCAAAATTATTTTTTAGATCCAAATGGTAACATGATAGCTGAACACCCACATCCTGCTATACCAATAGATGTGCTTAAAGAAGTTGTGTGTGAAAGATCCACTGGTTTGTCATTAACAGAGGCAGTTATGACCATACGTTCAAAGTTGGTACCTGTTGGTCACACACCATATACATTCAGATCGAATATCCCCGAAACTTTTCTGGACTGCCTTCGTTCACTCACCAGCACCTTATTCTTTCGACATTCTATTGCTGGAAAGAAAAAGGAGTTGATTTCTCAATGTATATGTATGTTCCAGAAGAGAATCAAATAACAGGAATTGTCCACCATGAAAGGGAAGACCATTGTCACATCCTCAAACGGATTGCAAAGCATACAAGGGAAGGCACATACATGGCATTAAACCTGGATGCTTTTGATGCGGCAATGCGGGATTCCAAAACTGGCCTTACTCATACAGCACTGATGGGAAAGCAAAAACAGTCTGTAATTGATGCAGAAAAGCTCCTTTCTTTTCATGTTGCTAAGTTTTTAGAAGAGAAAGGGTATAACAGAGAGGCTGAATATGTCCAGATTGTTGCAAAATGGCATGAGGCATCCGATGGCAGGGGTGTTACTCAATTGAATCGATGCAGAGCCAATTACTCAATGCTAAATTATATAGTGGATGAGCTGATTCCATGGTATAAGGAGAACAACGACTTAGCATCCATTGACATAAACAGGTAAGTGTACGATATATATATATATTATATATATATAAAATATATATTATATATATATATATATATTAGTGCTCTGACCACTGAGCTACGGAAGCCGTTGCCGAGAGCCTAGTCACGAGTTCTGTATATATGGTGGTAATGCCTGGTTATATAATATATATATATATATATCATCCCATTCGTATAGACCATTTCAAGGAATTCGTGGTTTCAGTCGAGAGACATTTATTGCAGTAACAACGAACATCGAGAGCCAGGAATTTCGGAGACGTGAGATAGTGACTCTCAAGTGTGAAGAACATCCCAGAGCTAGTTCAACTGATGATGTTGAATGCTTCTTTTCCCTGTGCCACCAGAAGCTTGGATGCACATTCACTCTGAAAGAATTCAAATACCACTGGAGAAAGATATGCAGGTAAAAATGTTAAGTGTTTAGTTACTATTCTTTTTACTGAGACTAATACCAGCATCTGTAACAACAGTGGTTTTCACTTTGTTTGCAGGGAATTTTCTATGAAGATGGATGATAATCTACCATTCCATTATTGGAGCCTCAATGAACGGTTCAGGGGAGAGAGTGAAACCTATGAATCTTTTGATGAATCACCAGTTATCTCAGAGAACACAAAACCAGAACAGCACCCCTTACGTCTTCACAATCTGAAAATCAATAGGAGAGAAGATCCTTCCATCTTTATAGCTGGGAGGTCGTTCCTACCAATCAGAGATAAAGGTTCCATTAGGCAGCGTATGCATCGAGATCCAGTAACATTACCACCACAGTAAACTAAAAACTAAACAACTGATCTGTTCTCCCTAGCGGTCCAGTAACTCAAGGGCCATCCCTCGTTGGTCCAGTGTTAGTACAGGAGTACACCGCCTGCAGGCCCTGCAGTGTTTGGTAGAGTCAAACTGGAAGCACTGTAATCAGAAAACTGCACAAGCAGGATTCGAACATGGGTTGCAGATGTGAAATCATGTTTGCCAGTCACTGTGCCACAAATACCACCACCAGTAGGAAGAGCCCAGCATTATTTGGATACAAATATTAAAAGCATAATTTGTATTCAATATTTAGAAACAATCATGGAACATTTGTATTTACAGGTAACTTCCAGTGAATTGAACAAGTTTGAATATTCATGGCCATGGACACCAAAGCCAAAGGATGAAATGCAAACTCATATATTTAACACAGCATTGTAGGTATTTGCCTTATCCTTTAGCCATGGAGAAGATTTCACAATACTAAAATATCCAGTCATCATCATTTTACCTTGCTGTGGTACATAGGCACTTCTAACATTACTAAGTGAAATGGACGTAATCTCATTCATTCGTAGTGCCTTTGTCAGCTTGGGGATCTTCTCAAGCCCTGCATAACCTATTGGATGCCATAACCCATCTAAATGTGCATCGAACCTAATGGCATTTCTGTCCTGTTCGTTTTCTGGTTCAAACACAACACGGACAACATCTTCGTTATTTCCCCTACGTTGTCTGCAGCGTTTTAATGCACACTGGTATCTCTCTTCCCAATATGCTCCCCTTCCAGCGAATATTTGACAATACAATTCGTCTTCCTTTTCAATTTCATTGTCGTCTGGACGATCAGTATTGGCGATGTCACCATTATCACTAAAAGATACGTTAACAGCCTCGTCGTAAAGTGTGTGGATATCCTCGACTGGATCGTCAACCGGTTCAATTGGCATAAATAGTACTTTGTTTGTTTTCTTAAAATCTGTGCAATTGCATGGAACATGATGCGTTTTATGCAGTTTAATATGCAACTGTGGCATGGTTTCCAAAAGGCTTTCGCTGCTATATTCCTCATCAGGCTCTAGTGGACTTATAACAACCGAAGGAAGGACGTTAAATTTGGTTATTAGAACTGCTACGAACGGTTCGCCATCGACGAAAAACTACAGTTTGGTGTGAGAATAACAAGGAAGCAAATTTATATTTTTATCAATTTACACACCTTCGCCATTGACGGCTTCAAGCCTCAAGGTAAGTGAAAAGCGATATAAAAAGCATACGTGCATACCATAACACATTCATATTAAGACACATACTGTAGTCGATCGTAAAACAATTATTTTATTCACCTTAAAATCACAAGAAGATAATACTTGAATGCACACTGGGTAATTCATACGACGAAGGACAACATCCCAACCACTAACTGAATATATCATCGCCACTCTTCTTTCCCTTAGTTTCCCAATGAAACTTAAGTGAACTAAACTACATAGTAAGCTAAAACATTGTGCTCCGTTTATAATATAATTTCGAGAATTATCTTCGATGCAGTAAAGCACAATGACTTGGTTTTTCTTCAACACGCTCGATTCGCTTTGCACTACTTCCATGACCAACACCGATGGCAACTCATGAATAAATAATGCCTCGCGCGCGCGCTCATTTTGATAATATAGTTCGTTTGCATTGCATTGTGGGAAGGGCTTTAAACCTCCTGACTCACGGTGGAAGTATTCATCAAGTATTCAGTGGCCAGTCTCGAGGAAAGCAGTGCTCTTTCATCAGTTTATCAGCGCTGTTAACAGCACAAACTATTCCAGTTATCGAGTGGAACTCGACCACCATCGACAATGTCTCAGTACAAGGATACAACATGTACTTGAATGCTTTTAACAATGATCTCATTCCTCGTGAGGGATTTCTGTCATTGAACATGCAACTTACCAACTGTTGTTTGTTGCCGTTGGTTAGAAGACATTAGACAAGTCAAACAACTCGTGCATTATACATTATTATATATATATGCAAAGATATAATTTGGCCGCCATCTTCAAAAACAGCATCGTAATTTAACCCAAATACGTCGAACGTTTCTTGACAAATAATCAACCCTACAAGCTCTCTTATACCTTAAAACAAATATAATTTATCTGTCTACAATATACGTAAACGTTATTGTGCTAACTTACTTAGTTTTTTTAAAAAAGCGCAATATCGAACATGCCTTGATATTCGTGATATGTCATATGCGCGGGGTTTCCACGGAGCGCTTCGAAAACATTCGTTAATATTACATTTAAAAGTTATTCTACATGCCTGTAGCTGCTGTATTTCAAAAGTCACACAAGTTAAAATGGGTGTGACATTAGTTTCTATTGAAACAAAGCTACACGGTTCGACATTGTTTACATTTAATACTATCATTGCTCACAATATATTAGCTTTTATTTCAATATAAACATAGCTACATACGTTGGCTTTCAAATTGCGGTGCTCCGTACTTTTACAAAAAAATGTGGTTTCAAAAGTGGACGGGACGAAATAATGTCGTCACCCCCGCATGTTAACACTATCGGTCACTGACTGACTATATATATATCGTGTGAATTTTCGCCACTCATCACAATACTGCAAAGTTTATAAAAAACTTTGCACTGAAGATATCAGTTTCTGAATAGGAGAAAACCTGGTATTTCATGGATATGCACATTTTTGTACTTGTATATGTGTTTAAATGTTTGTAATTTGGTAGAACCTCCCTGAAAATTAGCAAATTGTGAGGGGGTACAATAAATACGAACAAATACAAATACGGGTATCACTATTCACTCCTTGTTGAAATTACCCATTGGATCACATGGTAGAAAATTCCTAAATGAAGTTGATTGTTTTTATTGATGAATATTCTATGCTTGGTCAAGTTGCTTTGGCTGCATAAATAAATGTTGCAAACAGAGATTTATTGTTGTGGCTCTGCAAAGCTTTGTCAACAGACGGAAATTACTATTGACTCATCAGCCATTGCAAATTTGGAGCGAAGTTTCATATAAATCCCGAAATGACGTCAGACTATCGGTAGTAAAATTCGAAATTAAAATCAGCTATTATTTCTAAAATAAAGCACTACCGTAAGAGTGTTATGTTTGGGGTTAGGACTGTTTTAAATTCCAGATATTTATATGAAAGTCCTTGACACAGCCCCCACAATTAAGCATTTTTTTCATTCTTGCCTACATTTTGTCACCCACCCCCTCACCCAATGTCGGATTTACCTTGCGATGGTGGCAAAATTGTGTTTTCAACATTGTTTGGGGGAGCGGCGATCCGTCGATAGTATTTTTCAGCACTAAAGTTGAACACCTTTTAAGAAAACGTATCATTGCTGAAATATGTCAATGGTTTTGTCCCTGATTAGTGTGTTTCTTTAGGAAGTGGGTGATCTCTTGCATAAAATATTTTACTTCAATGTGTAGAGTGGGCAAAGTTGCCTTAAACAGTCTGACGCCTTTGCAGAGTATTCTCATTGACTGGCAATTTATGAAATCTGGCGTTTTGGGAGTGTCTAACATAGGTCTCTAGGGACGGTGAGTGTCTAACATAGGTCTCTAGGGACGGTGAGTGGGCTGCATTAATTATACATGCATGTAGAGGCTATAAAATCGGGGTAGGGCTAAGCGACAAATACTCCGATATGTAGTTCCACCGCCAGTTTCTGGCCCTGTATTACCTGGGATTCAGCCACAAGCAGGACCGAACATCCTTCCAGGCAATGTAGAGGTTGGCGAGCCTCTAGAGCAGGTTCGTTTCTTATTTCCGATAACGTTTGTTTAAGATAGTTGCGAACTAAGCGTTCAGCGTCTGTATGGTTAGGTAGCTATGACTTTGAACATACCGTTTGTTTCTCAGGTGGGCTATTGATACTACGATTGTCGATCGATGCACGAGACGTACATACTCACTATCCTGAACATTTTATCTAGTAACGTCTACTTATTCTGGGAGGGGCCGTTCTTTTATAAGATCGGTTGTCTCCCTTGGACTTCAGATGTGGCATAAGGTATTTCCTACAGCTCAAACATTTTAGCCAAAATGTTCGTAGATAAGGTTTATAAGATTCTTACATAGAACCAAGTTGAAGATGTACCCACAGCACTTGAAATGGCTGGCTATATGGTTGTCAACATCATTGTTCCTCACGGAACGAAGATGTTCAGCAAACCTGTCTGAAAGGTGTCGCCCAGTTTCACCGACATAGATTTTAAGGCATTTATCAGCAGCGAAAGGATCTGAAAACGCCAGCAACTAGGTTACCAACCATTCGTTATAAAATCGCGGTCAGTCATGCATACCAGATGACATAGGGAATTATGCTAATCGTTCTGTTTTAAACGATTAAGAGAAATACCACTATGGAAACATAACGCTTGGAAACATAATGTAAACTATTATTTTCCTGTTCATGAAGAAACTGGAAGATGATTTCAATAGACTTGGTTAAATATGTTTCCATGGTTGACGTATTCTGCAGTTTCTAATGGTGCTATCTGCATTTGTTTTCTTTTTGGTGGCGAGAGTACCCACAACGCAACCAAGCTGCAGATATTGATGAAGACCCCACTGATGGCATCCAACAAGTTTCAGGTTCACCAAACCGCGGTCATTTGAGCGTCGAAATTTAAAGTTATTTATGCAACAGAAAATTACATCAATTGATGTTCAGCTGGAGAACGTTAAGTGAGATAATGTAGAAAAAAACCGGGAGAGTGTGCGAGTAATTGTGGATGCTGTGATTATCTGTCCCAGCCAAAATGTCAGTTATCAAGGACATTGAGATGATTCCCAGCATGTGGATGATGTGAGTTTAAATTCAGGTAATTTCATTGAAATCCTCAAGTTTGGTAAAAGATATGCCAACAAGTCGACCATCGAACAATGATCGCCCAAAACAACTCAAAACTAGATCATGAACAGATGTGGCGAGATGATAACTTAACGAATTGTAGCAGAGATAAAAAAGCCAAGTTCTTTGCAGTATTAGCTGATGAGGCGACAGATTGTTCTAACAAAGAGCAGATGGCTGTGGTTATTCGGTTTGTAGACGAGGAACTAATCATCCGGGAAGCGTTTCTAGGGTTTGTTCCATGTGAACTTGGTTCATCTGGGGAGGCAGTTGCTGATAGGATTGTGAACTTTGTGGAAGGCTTGGGCTTGAGTATTGAATTTTGTCATGGTCAGGGTTATGACGGTGCAGGGAATATGGCAGGCAGGGTGTCAGGTGCTGCTGCAAGAATTCTAAGTCTCAACGAGAAAGCATTTACATGCATTGCGGTTCTCATGTCTTGAATTTGTCTGCGGCATCTTCTTGTACCTTGAAGCTGGTTACGAACATGATGATTGATTGATGATTTAATACTTGAAACTCGCAGCCTTAGTAATCACATTCGGCTGAATAACGTTAAGTTTTACAACAATAAATTAAAAAGATAATAGAAGCTATTTAGCTAGATATTTACATGGATTAAGAACACTTTAAATGTATTATTTATATTCTATATATTTACTGGAATTACAGTTAATAAAATCGTTTTAAAATCTAATTGTCTTGAAATTAGGAACCTGAAATTTTCTTCTTCTTCTTAGAGATACCTCAGTGGTTTAATGCGGGTAATAAATGATGTAACTTGTTCTGTGAATCATTAACAATATTTTTAAAAAGTTTATTCGTCAGGTTTTGTCTTCGGTCGACCAGCGACATGAGATTTAGTTCATTAAGTGCATTTTGATAACAATGACCAGGAAGAATTATTCTACAGGCCCTTTTTTGCAGTTTTTCGAGGTCATCGGAAAGGTATTTTGGAAGAGGATCATGAAACACTTCGCACGCATATTCAACAACTGGGCGAATGCAAGTAACATAAAACAGTAGGAGGTCCTTTTGTGGTAATTTAGCTCGTTTCAATTGTCTCAAAAAATATAAGCGAGATGAAACTTTCTTGCATACATTCTCGATATGTGTGTTCCATTTAAGATCATCGGAGATGAATAGCCCTAACAGTTTTACTGACGGGACCACTTCAATATCTTTATTGTTGATAACAACAGGGGCGAATTCGGAATTTGTAAATGAGAAGCTAATACGAAGTTCCTTACACTTGGATTCCTTCAGCTGCATACCATCACTTATAGACTTCGCAGCGAATTCGTTAACATAAGTTTGCATTGCACTAGATTGATGTTTGTTGACAATTTCGGACAAGGTTGAGTCATCAACGTATTTCCAAAGGCTCACGTCACCAGCAACATCAAGATCGTTCATCATGACTAAAGAAAGCCAGCGACCTAATTTTGTCCCCTGCGGGACACCTGCCGGTACAGTTTTCCATTCGGAAACACAGTCATCACTCAGCTTAACTCTTTGGCTTCGATCTGTTAAAAAATCAAAAATCCAATGCAGTGTGGTTTTGGGGATATCGTAGTTTGATAATTTATCCGACAGAATGTGGTGATCTATCATGTCAAAAGCTTTACGAAAGTCAAAGAGCAAAACTCTATTTGTGAAGCCATTGCCGTCTGTGGTTTTATTCCAAGAGTGCAGCATGCTTATTAGGGCATGCTTAGTGCTTGAGTTTGGGATGGATCCGAATTGCCTTTTATCAATCTTAGCTAAAACTGCAGGTTTTAGGTGTCGTTCAACAACAAAGTCTTCGGCTAATTTTGATAAAATTGGGGTCAAGGATATCGGACGTAAGTGATTGTTTATATCTGTTATGGGTTTCGTCTTAGGGATAGCGACAATATCAGCCTCCTTCCAAGATTTCGGGACACGACATTCACGATAAGAACAATTTAGAATCTCTTTGACTGGAAGCTCTAGGATATCTGCGTTCTCTTTTAATACCCATGTTGGTATTCCATCAGGGCCGTGGGCTTTCCTTGGATTGAGCTTTGAGAGTTTTTCAAACACGTCCCCTGTGGTAATTGTAATAGTAGATTCGTTTGGTGAAATTGATACAAAGTTCTGATGGTACTCTGGAGTCAGGGGTACAAACTCTGCCATTGGGGATAAAAAGGCATCATTTATCTCATTTGCTACTGTAATCTTTTCTGTTTTTGTATGATGTTCACTGGGTCTTAAGGCTTTGAGGATTACATCGCTATTTCCCCCAGCAGAATTTACACCACTAAGCTTCTTAACTTCATTCCACCAAGAGGATGGTTTGCATTGTTTGAGATGTTTTACGCTATTCTCATAATACTTTGCGTGACAGATTTTCCTTTCACGGTTAACTCTGTTTCTCAAGTATTTAAATTTGTGAATGTTCCCCTGATTGAGGGCTTTTTGGCGTTTCGTAATCAGTGTAGATAATTCTGGGTTCATCCAAGGAGGTTCATTACACCGAACTATAGTAGAACGTAATGGAACGATGAGGTCCAAACCAGTTGTTATGATAGTTTCCAAAAGGGAAGATTTCCCCTCACAAGAAATGACTTTATCAAACATATTGGGAATATCCAACAGTTCTAAATATTTACGAAATGCAAGACGAGAGCTCGGTCGTAAGTCTCTTTTCCTCACCACCAACTTTTGTACCTTATGAAGCTGGTGTTGATTTTTCGGTTTTAACTCTATAGACATATGGTCAGAGAGGCCAAAAAGGTGCATATCTTACAGGTTGATCATAGAAATTGTGTAGATTTGTTAGAACGAGATCGAGGGTATTCCTACCTCGCGTAGAAAAGTTGATAAGTTGTCGTAAATTATAGTTATGTTTTAGACTTGAAATATTCAGTCTATTAAAATCACCCAAGATGATAAATCCACAATTAGAGAAACGAGATTCCAACACTGAAAGACAGTTCGATAAATAATTTATCATTGATGGAGCATCCGCACTAGGGGGTGATAAACAGTACCAATGACTAAATTGTTAAATCCTCTAGGTAATCTAGACATGCGCATGCTAATCCATAGAATCTCGAACAAATCGTTACTGATATCTTCTATCGTCTCGAAGTTAATTGTGTCTTCAATATACGTGCAAACACCTCCATGTTGAACATTAGTTCTGTCTCTGCAGATGAGGTTATATCCCTGAAGATTGACTACATTGTCATGTATATGATTCTGTAACCAGGTCTCAACTATACTTATAAATTGGTATTTTCCACGTCGGACAATTTCACGTACTTCATCAATCTTGGGAGCTAATGACATTACGTTAGATAGAAAAAAGGTAGGAACATGAGCAGCTTTTGGATTTTTGCTAGTGGTGTTCGTTACATCAATCGAAGTACAATTTAATAGATTGTGTCCTTTGGAAAAGGAAACAGTATCATTGATACTGTTACATCGACTAGTGATACGAACAGGAATTGTACGTGAAGTAGCGTTAAGATTTAGTTCCTCGTCAACCGATGAACTAAATTCAAATAATGAATCCATTCTTGTCGTGGTAGGTGTGGATGAGGAGGTGGTCGAAGGGGGTGTTTCCGAAAAGGAGCATTTATTTTACGTGTTTTGGTGTGGTATACTTTGATTACAGGCTCGTCATCATCATCTAACACTTTATAAGAATCTATATCAGTTGGTATCACACACCTAGAACCTCCGTTGAATTGATTTGGTGCATCGATCAAAGGCAGAGTTCTAAATTTAAGCTTATTTACTGTGTTTGTAGCTTCCTCCGTAGATCCACCATTTGTAGCTGGAAAGCTCTTTGGTTTTTCATCGCGTGGTGACGGCTTAATACCATCATTTAATTCACCTTTGTTTTCCCGATTATTAGTAGCTTTAAAATCGGTATAGCTACTATATTGTTGTGTAGAACAGCTACCACGGTTGGAGTTAAAGTCTTTTCGACGAGATTTTACTACATTTGCATTCGTGCTGGATATTATAGCAGACTTAATAACCTTATTTTTTACCATACAAGTACATGTAGTTGATTGGTTGGCATTTCTTTGACTGTGATTAATTAGTTCCAGTCTGTCGAGCTGGCATTGTGTACTCACATTTCGACTAGCTTCCGATGAGTTATTTGAATTAATTTGAATAATTTCTTCACTTAAGCGTTTGTTTGTCATTTCAATCGACTCTAATGTATTCTGTAATGAGGCAATTGTATTATTTAGTTCTCCTACTTCTCTGTTTCTCCCCTCAACAATGATAAACATATCATTCTCGAGCTCTTTACATCGTTCCCTTTCTTTTAACAAATCTTGCTTTAAACATGTTATTTCGTCTCTTTCGCTTGACTTTTTTAATACACGAATTTGAGATTCAATGTTTGACTCAATCTGCTTTTGCATGATTACCATATCGAGCTTTATCCCTTCGATGTCGGCAGCAAGCAAATTACATCGACAATTACTGTCAAATCCTTGTAATATAATGCTAGAAGTCGAAGTAGAAGTAGATCTCACCTCATTTTGTTCCACAGAAAGGGCTTCATTCTCATGTCCATATTTAGCTTTTTTCGTAGGCACTTCAAAAGTTGACTTCAGTGATGCATTAAGGCCGTTTGAAGACTTCGAGTTCTTTGCATTATCACTTGTTGAAGACGAACAGACTTTAATCAGCATATCAGCGAACTCCAAACTAGTCGTTCCTTTCAATATTAAGGTGTTTTGATTTCCGGGGTACCACGTTAATGTTAAGTCCAGATAAGAGCAAGTAAACATTTTAGAACTACCACCGGGAGAAGTCCAAATACCGAGCAGTTGAATACCATTTTCGACAAAATGTTTCAGCGATTCTAGCTTTCCGGCCCATTTGAAGCGTTTGCCATCATAACTAAGATATGAGCAATATTTGTGTTTATTAATTTCATAAGGATCAGCGATTTTAGTAGATTTATTCAGAATATTCAAGGAGCTCACTTTAGTATGACTCATCGCCATCATAAATGGTGATAATGTTTGTGTAACTTCTGATTTTTTCAACAACTCTCATAAACGACATGATCTTTTAAAGAAAAAGATCAAAGAGTTGTTTCCAAATTCTGCCCACGAAACACTCTAACGTGTATCGTACTAGGTTGGTTGCTAGAATTAATGGGTTGTCTGTCTTTAGAAAGGATTATGTGGCGATAGTGGCTACAGTTGAGGAGATTGGGAACAACGTTGGAGGTCATTGGAACAACGAGTCGCATGTAATGGCCTTGGCATTAAGCATTCTATTTCATTCCAATTTGTTCTTGTTTTTGTTTCTCAATGTCTTGAAGTTACCAAACCCCTGACGAAGCAATTTCATGCAGTTTCACTTGATTCTGGCACAGTAACAAGTGAAGAGGACAAAATTGCAGAGGTCGACGTTGAACCTGTGGCTAGTGTAGCTTCAAAATCTCACCAAAAAAAAGCAAAAAAATCGTCGAGGTCACCGAGCTAGTAGAGAAACTACTGAACTACATCAAGAGTACAAAACGCAGTGCGAGTTTAATGACCTGCAGAGCATGTACACTGAGATTCGTCGATGTGTGACGAAATATTCACACTGGTGATTGTGTTGAATGTTTAAAAAAATTGCCCCGCATAACCTGCCTCAGATCAGTTACTTTTAAAAACCCCAAGAGTTGTTTTGAATGTTTTCAAAGAAAAATTACCAAACAATGCATTAATGGACTATATCTCAATTTTTGACAGTTCCATTTGTTGGGTTTTGTTTCCAAAAGTATGAGTCATATCACTTATATTTTTAAACAAGATATTCGGACTTTAGTCTGTGCTAGCAAACATTAAAAAAGGACTCACTTGAAAACACTCTAGGCTCGCTCGAAAATAATCGAGAATCGTTTCAGAAATAAAAGTGATATGGCTCACCCGACAATGGAGCTGTCAAAAGTTGAGATATAGTCATTAGGCAGCGTCATTAGTGCATTGAAATAGAATAGTTGAATGACTTATCGTTTGGTAATTCTTCTATGAAAACATTCAAAACAAATCTTCGGGTTTTTAACAGTAACAGATCTGAGGCATGTTACATGGGGCAATATTTTTTAAAACTTTTAACACAATATCTGCGAGATATGAGCCTGTTTTGAAGAGTGTTTTGTTTCCAACTTTTGTTGGGTACCGTGCTTTGTTCTGCATATTCTTTAGTCATGAGTCATCGCTAAAACATTAACAGAAAAGAAACTAAAAGGAATACAGCCTTCAACAGAAACGAGAAGACCTTAGAACAATTGTTGAAAGCTTGTTCATACCTCAACCGCCTAACAATCAGTTGAACACCTATGTTTTAAGAACTACCTTTTTAAATTAGCTTATGATTGTTAGTTTTATTTGTGACATTAAATTATACTACATATGTATATATTTCCTAATCTAATGTTTTTAGAAATGCTTGTAAATTTATAGTAGTTTTATTAGTCATCTCCATTACTGTATATAATCAACTTTTTAGAAATACCTGTAAGCGCATAGAGATTTTAAGATGCGCATATAAGAAAGTATGTTATTATTATTATTAACACTTGAAAACATGTGTAATGACTCCATCTATATTTTTAACATTTCTTTAGTCCTTCTATAATAAATTAAAATACATTATGAAAAATCTTTCGTATTTAAGTGTATTTTTGAAACCTTGTTTTTAAAAATATATCGTTGTTTTTTTCACAGTGGGTTCATATTATACTGTATGATTCTTTACTTGTAATAAATTAGCAAAACATTACATACATGTATTTACATTTTATATATCATCCTGTTCAGTCTATACTTTTCACTTTATAACATATCTAAACGTAAAACATTGGTGTAGCCAGGAATTGCAGGACTTTTGGACTATTGCTCTATGAAGTATGACATTTCTACAGGGGTGTGGAGGCATACCTACAAAAATGAATTTTGCAAAGCCCAGGAGTGCATTTCCTGCAATTTCTGCAAGGAATTATCCCAAAACTTTAATCTGCAAGACCTGGTGATATTCATACGGTGGCCCATAAGGGACAACACCACAGAGTAAATATTACAAAAAAAAGCAATGCACTGCAACAAAACGAAATACAGGGGCGTAGGAAGCTTTCTAAACTTGGGGGGGCCCGACCAAAGCAAAATTTTCGTTGTACCTGTCAGTGGGGAAGCTAGTCCCAAATGGGTGGTCATGATAACTATTAATCCGAGCGCCGTAGTCGTGAGGCTTTCTGGGAGAGGGAGGTAGGCCCCGAAAAATTTTGAAATCTAGATTCCCGCGAATGGCATTTCCTGCATTCTGAGCAGTGATTTTCAGCTCAAAAGTTTATAAAATTTCATATTTTGGACTGTGGTGGGCCCCAAGCAGGCCCCAAACAATGACACACCCTGCTCTCCCGCTGTGAGCAGTAGGCCCCAATCGAATAGTTTTCCCGGGTTAGAATTTGAGCCATGTCATCGAGTCCGACATGGACATTGAGGACGTTTTTTTCAACCGGGGCTACCTTTTAGCCTCAATCGTTCTGAGATTTCTGCCCTTCTGCTTAGTTAAAAAAGAAATCCCAGCTTTAGGCTGCATAAACTAGAGAAATATTAGTACTTTAGTATAGGAAGATGTTGTTTTCGAACATCTATCGAATTCAATTTTTTTGCTGCAATTTTTCTTTCAAATTCAATTATTTTTGGGGGGCCAAAAGCTATTCTGGCCCCCCTTTTATAATATTAGGGGGGCTGCAGCCCCCCCACTTCCTACACCCCTGACGTAATACATTGCAAACACAATAAAATCACACTGCAAACAAAATAAAAAATGTTATTGCACTGTTGTCGGTAGTTGGTTGTCTGATTTTGTTGCAGGCACATATGATGTGAGTGTAAACAGCTTACCAATCCGAATACTCGGTTTATAATGAATCCGGAAACATTTACGAATCCGGAAACTTTTGCTCTAGTGTAAACGTGGTCTAAGTGGACCTGAAGTATTTGTTTATATTTTGGGTCTGCTCTGGGTTTTTTATGTGTTAATACCGGATGTATAAATTATTTCTAACAAATATCTCAATATATAATTCTATTACTTCACTATCAAACTCCCTCATTCATAATGGTGATGAGTCGCACGGGTGGTAGTATCAGTGCTTCTTTATAATATTTTGACAAAGTACAGTAGACCTCAGGAGGTGTTCAGCCTATCCCGGTATGCTTTGCACATGAGTTCTGGAAGGAAAACAATATGGCGTCGTATTTTGTCCTCATGAAACCGCATTAGGAAACTCGTTATTCGTGGCTGGAATTTAAAATTATGTCGTGAAATTATTTCCAACAAACAAATTTATGACTAATTAACAGCGAGTGTAATGCATCCCATCGTCTTGACATATTGTGATTGGATAGAAACAGATTATTCTGACGTACATAAATTATCAAGAAGGTGAGTCCGTTTGATCAACTTAATGTATTACAATGAAAGCGAAGCTTTAATAAGCCAAATGCGCATGCGTGTGTTTAAAGTGAAACTACAATATAACTAGTAATCGAAACAGCGAAAAGTCTCCATCGTTTATGTATTTATTTTTTCGCTCAATTTATGAACACTTGCGTTGTTTGGAATGGCGTTCAGCAGTAGGAGTGAGAAGAGACCTAGCTCGCGTATCAAGCGGTGATAACGCCGGAGAAGGACAAACTGCCACGCAGTACTAACGATGAAAATCCTTCACGACAATCATTATTTCCATTTGAAGAGGTAAAGCTACTTTTATATGAATTTTATTAAGGAACACGTCATTTTATACGCTTGAGTGAGTTTTTCGTTAAGCATTTTAATAAAGGACACCACAGGTGCCTGGCTGGCAGTGAATGACTTTCTATTATACATCTAATATCATGAATTCGTATTTAAATCATCAGATCTTCCTACGCAAGGAACGAAGCAGCCACCGTGGTTACACAAAGATGAATCTTCGTTGATTCAATTTGTTGCATTGCATAAAGACCTACAGAAGACAGACAGACAGCGACTGGCCTTCTCTTCGCCAAAACCATCCCTACTGGGAAGAAGCACGCGCTTTTTTAAGCAAGTCCTGCGGAACATCTTGAACAGGTATGTTGAAATAGTATGAATGGACAACATAAAATAAAGAAAATCTTATTAGATGATAAATGTTCTTTTATGTAAAACAAAGGTTTATATTGAAGTGTTGAAATGGAAACAGATGAATTCTGGTGAACAGACTATTGATTTTTATATCATTGAACTGAGGTTGGTTCGATTCCACCTTTATTCTCCAATTGAACACTTGTTTTATTTTTGAGTCCACAAATTATGTTTATTTTTGCATTGAATATTGGGATATTAAACATTAAAATGAGAGATGTACTGTACCCAGAGTACTGTACCTGTATAGTACAAATGAATCTATTGGTTAGATATTCATATCCTACTTATTAGTTATCTATTTTGCACATATATTTTTTATATTATAGCAGGACCTGTATTGATAGCAGTTTTTATAACCGAAGTATAGTTATCCTGTCAAAATATGATATTGATAAAAATAATAAAAGATGCACTTAGCAACTAAATAATCACTTATTTTCCTGCATGTACATATAGTTACTTCTATTCGATCAAGGATTGTAAATGTGTTAAGAAGGAAAGGTACACTGTCTGAAGTGGAAAAGCATTATGAATGTATGCCAAATGTTGGTAACCATACTCCTTTACAACAAACAAGTGCTGTAAACTTATCGAACTTGACCATTCCCAATGATGCTGCTACAACTGAAAGAAAGATCATTGAACTTTGAGCTTTTGGTACAATGAAGTTCTAAAAGGTGCTGATGATTTATTTGCAAGTATTGCTAGAATAAATGGCATAAAGTCACAGCCATCATCATTTGTTTCCCTTTCCTTGGAAGCCATGAAAAACTTAGACTTCAGGAAAGGAAAATCTTCTGCTGAAATTTGCTCATGTGTTGGTGTTATGCAGCGAGATGGTTAAGACACTCTCATGCCAATCAATCGGATGCCATTTGGATTATTGGAGTATCTAATTCAATTCTTCACATGTACAGACACTCAACAAGTAATGTGACTGAATAGATTGGTTGACTGTAATATTCTTATTTTTAATTTTAATAAAATGTTACTAATTATTTATGATAATTTGTATTTTATTTCTGTAAATACTGATATCCATAAGATATAAATAAGATATCCATGCCAAATGACTATGATTTGTGGCACTCGACTATGGTTTCGGAATTTGGTCAACGCTTTAACCGTCTCTTCAGAGGTCCGATGTGGAGTAGTGTCTCTCGTGATCATATGAAAATTCCACTTTACGTAAGTCAGTGCATTAAATCTCTGATTGTACCGTACACCCCCATGTATATTATTTTAAATTTATATTGTTCATTCAAAATATTTAATGGTGCTCTATATACCTGTACTAGTGTAAATCAAACATTGCTACCATTTGTTTATGCTAGCCACATGTGAATGTTGCTTGCGTTGGTACAGTTACAAGATGTAAAGACATGCAAAACTCAGATTATAGCATAGAGCTAGAAGTGCAGGTATGCTACTGCAACACATTCTACATTTTAATTTCAAAGTGTGAATTATATTATATACATTATATTAATAGTTATTTAAATAAAATGACACTGTCCTATTAGTTAATGTCCCGGTCACATATACTGTAGGTACAGTCACTGATGTGAAAGCTGCATTGCAGGAATCGGCAAAAGGTGAATGGAATGGCGATGTTAATCTGGGTGATGGACAACTGGAAAAACTACGGGAAGAATATGAAAGCCGTATGTGTGCAGTTCACCAATGTAACACTTTAGCTGAAAATAAGTTACCAGTGATTGTCGAAAACATTCTAGATCAGCTTGAACAAGAAAGAATTCTTGTTAAACGTTTAAATGGAGCAGTAAAGGACTATCAGGCAAAGTTTGACAGTGGCAATACATCAGAGGAGACTCTGAAGCAACTGAACTGGGAAATTGTTGAATTTAGTAAATTACTTGAACAAGCACATCACTTACATCAATCTCTCAACAATCTATTGGAACCCCATGAATTTAAGAAAATTAAGAGCGACCTCCTTGTCTATTTAAAGAATGTTTTCAAAAAGAAACGCCAACCTGCTGCCACCCATGTTTTAGTTGTTATGGTGTCAGATGAAAGTAGAAACAAGAAGCCATATGCAGTTCCAGTACAATATATGCCTTATTACTCACTTTGAGATCAGTTTGTGAGAGTTGCTGCAAAAAGTGAAAACAATAATGACTGAAAATAACATGAAAATCATAGGTAATGTTTATGCAAAGTATGCTAATATGCAATTTATGCAAATTATTCCAGCTGTTGAGTATTTTACTGATAGAGTACCCTGTAATTTGTGAGTTCTAGGATAAACATGGATATTATGGAGGTGTGTACAATGCACACATCCCTCCCCATCACGACCCTGTGTGGCCATATAATATACTATACTATAAATCAGGGACAACATGTTGCTCTTTCCTCTTGTGACTTTCCTCATAAAACATTCTTGTTAACCTCTTAGGAACTGTCACGGATGGTGCGTTCAGTACACTGAGTACACAAGGGCATACAAGGCCACTTCATCTATGGCAACTTATTCATGATGCAAAGAATGCTGTCCGAAAGATGCCCAAACAGAAATGAGAAATGTTAAAGTGTATGCCACGTATCGATGGTCAACAAGTTATTACTTAAAATAGTTAGTAAATTTGTTTGACTGAATGACAGTATGCCATTTATGTAATTGTTTGATTTAGCTCAGTTTAGTAATTAGCCTGTAGATGGAATTTTATTTTTGATGACAAAGGGATAATAGAGAAGCAGAACAGGCTAAGATAATCAATTTGTGTGCTTATAGAT
This sequence comes from Chrysogorgia sp. JL179-B06, assembly GCA_035772405.1. Taxonomy (NCBI): domain Eukaryota; kingdom Metazoa; phylum Cnidaria; class Anthozoa; order Scleralcyonacea; family Chrysogorgiidae; genus Chrysogorgia; species Chrysogorgia sp. JL179-B06. The sequence goes on from JAYKKM010000209.1 coordinate 2,235,477, forward strand.
ATTAGTATGCCCCTAGCCCTAACAAATTATATCAATTAATATAAATAAATAAATAAATTATATGGGCGAAAATAAATTCAACTCAATTCAATTCAATTTTTATCTCAAATAGATACCAATGGAAAACTTGTCCCTATTATGCCGGATGACAGAATAATGAGAGTGATTGAAGAAATATATTATCTCCAAAGGAATGGTCTAACTTTTAATAAAGCTGTATGTGAAACACGTTCCAACCTGATTCCATATGGCCATACTCCCACTCCATTCCAAAAAAACAAACCAGATACCCATGTTGATGCAATGCGCTCCCTAGTTGTCACCCTTTTCTTCAGACACAATGTTGCCACTTGGAAAAGCAAAGCAGTTGATTTCAGCCTCTATATGTACATCCCTGAAAACGATCCAACTGCTGGAAAAGTTCATCATGAAAGAGAAGACCATTGCCATGTACTTAAGAGTGGCCAAACATACAAGAGAAGGGACATACATGGCATTAAACCTGGATGCATTTGATGAGGCAATGAGGCTCACCCACACAGCTCTTGTTTGAAAACGCAAACAATCTGTAACTGATGCAGAGAGGCTTCTGTCGTACCATGTTGCCAGATTCCTTGCCCAAAATGATAACGGAGTTGAAGCAAAGTATGTGGAAACAATCGCCAAATGACATGAAGTATCAGATGGAAAGCAGCTGCAAAGCAAATTACACCATGCTGAATTACTTGCTGGAAGACCTAATTCCATGGTATCATGAATGTACCGGCAGTTTGGATTTGTCATTGATTGACATAAACAGGTTATTATTTAATCATTCAAAAATACTGTAAGGTTTAATTGTACTGCCAAAATGGTGAATAGGTTTTCGAACGGTAGCCCTTTTGTTGTAGAGACTTTACGTTTCTCTCTCTGACAATGAGTCATCACTCAAAATGTTAGACCCTCTGTTCACCATTTCAGCAGTACACCAACCTTACAGTATTTTCGATTCAAATTTCAACACTGCTTTTATATTATCATTAATTATCATCAGTAATTATTAAGATCATTAATGATTATAATATTATGCTTGTTTGTCATTATGATCATTAATTATTATAATATGCTTGTATCTTGTGTGTCTCTGTGTCTGACAGTTTGTCTACATGTAACACTCTTTCCCACACTGCTTATAGTTATTAATATTATAATTATTTGAGCTCAGATGACTGTTGATGTTATTAATATCCATAGACCTTTTAGTGGAGTACGTGGATTGAGCAGAGAAACATTTATTGCTATCACCACCAATATTGAGAGTCAAGAATTCCATAGATGCCAAATCAACCAAATTGGCTGGGAGGAACATCCAAGAGCTGGAACAACAGATGATGTAGAGTGTTTCTTTTACTTGTATCATCAGCAACTGGGCTCAGGTTTTACATTAAAATAATTTAAATACCAGTGGAGGAAAATATGCAGGTATGCCACTTACCATACATAAAATGATATTCTTGCTTTACACAAACCTGTCATGGTATATGTCTGTATTATAATGTAATTAATGGGATTTTATAATCATGGTGTTATTTCTTTTTAATTAAAAAACAGGGATTTTGGGTTAAAGCTAGATGATGAGTTGCCATTCTATTATTGGACTTTGAGTGAGAGATTTAGAGGGTCTGGGTCAAATGACACATACGAGTCATTTGACAGGTCAGTTGAAGTGGATGCAGAGGTGGATCCAGAAAAACACCCATTGCGTCTTCATCGCCTTACCATTAATCGTAGGGAAGATCCATCAATTTTTACTGCTGGAAGGTCATTTTTGCCAGTTCGAAACAAAGCATCCATAAGACAATGACTGCACCGTAATCCCGTTGATCTTCCAGCTGCATTGGAGAATTAATTGGAAACATTTGAGTCCAGGTATGGGCATCTGGTCCCAATGTGTGCTGGCTTGCAGTATTCTCAAGTTGACTCAAGCAGTATTCGAACTCAGAAAAGATCAGTATACCCAGCCACTGCATGGGAATGGTATGCTTATTTTATGATAAAATAAGCATACCATTCCCAGTTATCAAATTTAATTGTTCCAATTCTACTTCAGAAAATGTGCTGCTTGCATGTGCATACAGAATTATGCACAACTAAAAGATATTTATGGAAACAAATTTAACTCAAGTATTCAACAAAGCATTGTATGTGTTCTCAGAAGCATCTGGTATCCAGTCCACATCAATTTGTCAGCCTGATGTACAAATGAACCTCATACATTGGTCAATACAACACACCTGACTTCGTAATTTTTTATGGAACTAGTAAGTTTTGGGATCTTTTGTAGTCCCACATCCCAAGAAGGTGCCAAATGCCATCTAACAGTGCATCAAATCTGATTGCATTTTTATCCTGAGGATTGTTGGGTTCAAACTTCATTCGAATTTCAACTGTTTCATTGTTTCCTTTTTTCAATCGGCATCGTTTAAGAGCAGATTGGTACTTCTCCCAGTATGCACCTTGGTACTTCTCCCAGTATACACCTCGACCAGAAAAAACCTGAGCATACAATTCATCACTATCATCATCATCCTCAGAATCAGGTACATTCTCTGTTTCAGTAACATGAATGCTTGCAGTGCCACTAGCTCGTTGTGGCTCAGGGGAAACCGGTTGAAATGGACGCATTAACATTTTCTCTCCTTGGGAAAATTCAGTACAGTTACATATTATATTATCTTACCTGTACATTTCAACATTAACAGGAAGAAAGAGCTCATCAAGATTTGTATTTCCCTCATATGAATCAGTTGGCTGAATTGCATTGATTATGACTGATGGGAGGTTGACAAACTTGGTGATGAGAACTATTTCATATGTTCTTACATCGTCTCAAGAAAACTGTCAAACGTATCAAGGAGAGAAATTATTTGTTTATATCAATTGATGCTCATCGAGGAAATAACTTACATCTCTTCCAGTTCAAAGTAAGTACAGTATACAATATCGATATATTCTTAGATTCGGGATTTATAGTAATCAGAGTAGTAATATCAACGTTCTTAGAACACAAGTGATAAGGGGTTAAGAAAATTATACGTACACGAAACAATATCAGACAAACGGCAAGTCTGAACTAATATCAGAGAAACGTGGCAAGTCTAAACAATAAATTACTAAATATAAACAAGGCACATGCGTGAATGCGTTCACGCCATCAGACAATTTAAGAGACATTAAAATATTCATGATTTTTATTGTATTACTATCAGCTTAATAACTAAAGTACATACAGTGAAATCGCAGCAAGATAGAACCTTCACACAAAGCAGATATGGCATCTGTTGAAGTCGTTCTGCCGCGTCATCGTCGATATCGTACAGCAAAACCATTCTTCTTTCCTCCAACTTCTCGATAAAACTCAAATGGGCAATGCGGCCAGACAAACGAAACGAATTTGCTGTGCTAAAAACATGATCTCTCTCTACTTCTTCGATACAATATAACACAATCAACTAATCTTTCTTCAACACACTAGATCATACATGTCCAATATAACCATCGGTATGCATCTGCATCAGATGGTTACCGATCGCGACCGATTGTAAACTGATCCCTTCCCTTCATAAGTGTACTAACCATCGGTATGCATCTGATGGTTACCGATCGCAACCGATTGTAAACTGATCCCTTCCTAAGCGTACTAACCATCGGTATGCATCTGCATCAGATGCCTACCGATCGCGACCGATTGTAAACTGATGCTCCTACACCTCTGCCAACTTTCCTACCGATGGCACCGATGCTACCGATGGCTCCGATCGCTTCAATAATAATGGATACTTTATCTGTTCCTACGCTACAATTCATTCATACCACATACAAGTGTTTCTAAACCCAAATAATTCAGCCATATAGTTTGTGTGTTATGTATTACCTCGTTCTTAAAAAACTTCAAACACATATGTTACGTTACACCATCGCCACCGATAGCTTTAATGATCATGCATAATTTATCTGTTATGTATTATCTCGTTCTTAAAAAAACTTGTAACAAATATCTTACGTTCTTAAATAACCATGTAACAAATATCCTATGCTACAATTCATTATTAACACATATAAATGTTTTTTAACCCAAATAAACTCTTGACATGTATCACTACTATTTATTACTGCGATGACTTCAATTGTCACATCCTGATACTTTATCTGTTACGTATTACCTCGTTCTTAAAAAAACTTGCAACAAATATCTTGCGTTCTTAAATAACCATGTATCAAATATCCTACGCTACAATTCATTCATAACACATATAAATGTTTCTTAACCCAAACAAACTCTTACGATGACTTCAATTGTCACATGCATACTTTGTCTGTTATGTATTACCTCGTTCTTAAAAATCTTGCAACAAATATCTTACGTTCTCAAATAACCTTGTAACAAATATCCTATGCTACAATTCATTCATAACACATATAAATGTTTCTTAACCCAAACAAACTCTTCACATGTATCACTACTATTAATTACGATGACTTCAATTGTCACATGTATATACTTTGTCTGTCATGTATTACAATTCAGCTATAAAATTTCTGTGTTATGTATTACCTCGTTCTTAAAAAACTTCAAACACATATGTTATGTTACACCATCGCCACCGATAGCTTTAATGATCATCCATACTTTATCTGTTATGTATTACCTCGTTCTTAAAAAAACTTGCAACAAATATCTTACGTTCTTAAATAACCATGTATCAAATATCCTACGCTACAATTCATTCATAACACATAAATGTTTCTCAACCCAAACAAACTCTTGACATCGTTGCGATCGCTCAATTCTAAAATCGACGATCGTAGCTTCATATGAAAACCACACGCTCAGCGATCCTGTCCATCACAGCGAACGCTCATTCGAAATATCTGCCGAACCCCAAAACGACAAATTTTTCATGTCCAATCAATTAAATACATCGCATTATGCACATGATAAGTTCCACCTATGAAACAATTAACTTCCACTTATTTGCAATATTAACTTCCACCGCTTCCGTCAACGGTCGAATATAACGACTAAAGTGCGAAGGTCTCAAACGTCCAATTTATCATGTGTCGAATGTAATACGGTTCGTCCAAACAAACTGGGACGAGATCTAAGTTCACTACTTTTAAAATGCAATCCAAACGACTTCTTTTTACTTTCCACAAAATGATAAATTCTATAAACCGACGTCCAATTTGTCGAACCTAATACACATTATATTCGAGACATGATAAATTCGACGTTTCAAATAGACCTTAATGATAACATCAATTACAATGAAAAGCTGTGCTTGCGATAGTAAAAGACAGTTGTCTTTGTTTACTTCGTCCATAGCCATAGCTTTGATTAGCTGTGACACGACAAAGCCCGCTATCAATATCGCTGACTATGTTTGTTTTGCCGCAATCGCAGCGATTATATGGAAACAGGTACGATCGTTAAAGTTTCTTAACACAAACAATTTATGCACATCACTACTATTTGTTATTAACATGTCTCTTCATTTTCTCCCAAAATTTCTCGCCTTTATTTACATCAATTTACGACCAAACTGGGGAGAAAATAAAAATATAAAAATTTCTCCCCACTTCGTCCCACCCCAATATCCTGTTATACTAATTAGCTTATAAATATTCACCTTAATCTGTCACATCCTTCTATAATTTTTCCGTCATTCGCGGACTTGCGGAACTTGCAGACTATGGTTTGCAAATTTTTTTGGTAAAATCATATTTCTAATTTAGAGTCTTTTAGCATGTTTAGCCTCTAACTTTCGGCAAAGGCCCTTATTGTGTAATACAATACACACACATGGTTTATTAAACCTGATAATTTCAACTCTTACATGTTAGCGGTTTTTAAATAAATTAGCATATTTACTGATAGAACAGTTCTTTTTATGTGTCGGTAGTAATTAAGTAGATTTGCTCTCACCTGCGCCTATATTTAACCTATATATCTAATTGTAAATATCTCACTCTGATGATGATGCCTTTAGTGCTTTACTCAAAGTTATTTCCTGGGCCGAATCATATTCTTAACAAGACTTCGCTTTCCGCCGGGTATTTGTTAACTGTATATATAAATGATGAATCTCTAATAATCAATTTAATAAACAACGTGAGTGTAGTGTATTACACCATAAGTGCCGTTGCAGAAAGTTCCGATTTCTGCTTTGTCTGGAAGTTAGGACCACTGAAACTCAGGCAAACCAGCCGTGTATTTTTTAAAGGATTCCTTGAGACTAGACAAGACTGCCAGTTCAAAAGTAGCCAGAGTTAACGCCAGGCAGCCTAAACGCCGTCTTGCCACTGCTAGTTCTCACCACGGTTAATATAGTCATTTAATACTTCATATATATGTCAAATGATGATCAAATCGACACCTAAATGCTCTTTTGTATGTTAGGACTTTGATAAGCAGCTAAGATCCCCGGTCATTCAGGTCATAGCTTTTTGGTCGCTCCGTGTTTAACTATGCAAGCGCCCTAAACAAACCCATATACTAAATAAATTATTTAGTGCGGGGATACTAAATACTGCATTCGATATTTTACTTGATATTTTCTATTTTCTTTATTGTCTCCAACAACCACTACTTGAGCAACTACGTGTAACTGGACCTAACTACGTTATAACAGTTAACAAATACCCGGCGGAAAGCGAAGTCTTGTTAAGAATATGATTCGGCCCAGGAAATAACTTTGAGTAAAGCACTAAAGGCATATTATAGACATAATATCTTTAAGAAAATTTTAATACGAACGTTTCTTCACAACCCGTAACATCATCAGAGTGAGATATTTACAATTAGATATAGGTTAAATATAGGCGCAGGTGAGAGCAAATCTACTTAATCCAGGAAACGCGGAGATGTATCGCTTAATTGTATGTGTCTGTTTAGTTTCAGCAAGCCCCAGTGTCGTTACATAAAAAGAACTGTTCTATCAGTAAAGATCAATAGGCTAATTTATTTAACCTCGCGCAGCAAGGCCGCGAAAAAACCGCTAACATGTAAGAGTTAGTCCGCAAGTCCGCGTTTTCTACCAAACCTTCTCGGACCTTCTAACAAAAACCCTTCCAAAAATTATTAACGTTTCCGAATCCAAAACACGTGTTATAAATATTGCTCGCCATCATCACATCATCTAATTCTTAAGTCAAAACAATTCTTTAATCAAAACAAACGTTTCCTCACTTCCGCTAAGTAACATAATCACACTAATAACTATTTACATATAAATCTCTCCTTAAATACTAATACTCCACTAATAACTATTTTCATATAACTACTCTCGTTATCTTGCTCGTCCACTCAACGAAACTTACTTTCATTAAAAATATTTTTACTTTCCCATGCATTTTTTTACAAATCTATACATTCTCCACAATAACTTTTTATCACCACACTTCCTTTCCCGTCCGCCTACCTCTATCGCCCATATCTTAACCAAAATAAAAATACGCTATATCCAATCCATCAATACTAATCTATCTCTTAGTTTTCTTACTTCACAATTACAAATGTCTTTCAACATAATTGATCTAATGATTACTAACTTAACACACTTATTTTCACTTATATCCTTGGCGCAGTTACGGCTGTTTCAAACGTCGAATTTGTCATGTGTCCAATCATAGTCAGCGGTATTGATAGCGGGCTTTGTCGTGTCACAGGTAATCAAAGCTATGGCTATGGACGAAGGAAACAAAGACAAGTGTCTTTTACTATCGCAACCACAGCTTTTCATTGCAGTTGATGTTATTAGTAAGGCTTATTTGAAACGTCGAATTTATCATGTGTCGAATGTAATGTGTATTAGCCGTTAGGTTCGACAAATTGGACGTCGGTTTCAAACAGAATTTATGATTTTGTCGAACGTAATGGGCCTCCCGTAAAAAGAAGTCGTTCGGATTGCATTTTAAAAGTACTGAACTTAAATGTCGTCCCAGTTTATTTTGACGAGCCGTATTACATTTGACACATGATAAATTGGTCGTTATATCCGTCCGAAGGGGTGGAACTTAATATTTCGTTCGTGTTTGTTTTGCCGCGATCGCTGCAGCTATTATATGGAAACAGGTGCGATCGTTAAAGTTTCTTAACACAAACAATTTCTGCACATCACTACTATTTATTATTAATGTCTCTTCATTTTCTACCAAAATTTCTCGCCTTTATTTACATCCATTTAATAATAATAATAATAATAATTTAATATTTATAATGCGCTTTTAGCATAAAATGATCAAAAGCGCAATACAATAAGATTACAAAAGTACAATATACATATAAATGTAAAAACTAAAATATGGACTAATATTAATTGAAAAAATAACTAACCTAAATGTTAAAAGCTAACTTAAAAAGATAAGTTTTAAGGCTACTTTTAAAAACACTAAGTGTTGGAATGTCACGCATTGCCAAAGGAAGTTCATTCCAAAGCTTCGGAGCGGCCACACTGAAGGAACGATCTCCAAATGATCGTAACATTTTACCTAGTGGAGCTTCTAACACTATGCTACTATTTGATCTTAAAGAGTAGCGTCCCTGCACTCTAATAGTAAGTAAGTCTCTAATATAGTTAGGAGCCATTCCATGTATGTAATGCCTTAAAAGTAAGTAATAAGATTTTAAAATGAATTCTAGATTTGACGGGCAGCCAGTGTATTATTCACATAAAATCGGTGTAATATGATCATGTTTCCCAGTAGAGGTCACCAATCTGGCGGCGGCATTCTGTACTCTTTGTAACTTAGCCAACTCGGTGTTGGGTAGACCGTAAAGGAGGCTATTACAATAATATAAGCGGCTTGTTATGAAAGCATGTATCACAGCAACCAGATTTTCCCGAGATAAAAATTTGCTGATATTGATGTTATGTAACCAGAAAAATGCAGCACCACAGGCCTTAGTTACATGTGTTGACATCGACAAGTTAGAATCAAACCAGGTTCCAATGATGAATATCAACACTGCCAACACGAATATAACAGGGATTAAGTTTCTTTAGCTGTTGTTTGGAACCAATAATTAAAAATTCAGTTTTACCATCGTTTATTTTGAGCTTGTCTTCAAACATCCATTTCCGTTTACGACCAAATTGGGGAGAAAATAAAAAGATCACACCACATTCCTTACTGGCACTCCACTTCGTCACACCCCAATATCCTGTAATACTAATTAGCTTATAAATATTCACCTTAAACTGATGAGTGTCCAGCTAATGCTTTGCGCGCTTGTGCTATTGTTTTTATTTGTGAAACTGGCTTCTAACCTTCTAACTACCTCAATTTATTACGTTTTCTTGTTGTTTGGTTATCTTCTTACGACATAATAAGCTGTTTACAAAAGTCGTTTAAATCAATTTGTATAGTGATGTCTGACTCAAGAGTTTGTCGAATATTGTGAACCGTACTCTTCGTGCCGTCGTCTGTCAGCGTGTTCTATAATATTCTCAACGGCTTCGATTACGATGGCCTTGTCCAATACAATGGAATGATTTACAGCAGTGAGCGTTCGTTTCTAGCCCAATATATGTTCCTCTACTCATAGAATATATGGAATATAAGGATCTTGTCATGAAACTGTGCGTCTTGAAGGAAACTTTGAAATTCACGCATCAAACGGAAAACAACGAGCGACTGATACCTGTCTCAAAACAGAATTAATCGCACTTTCTGCAACATCTTCCCCAAAAATTAAGTCACATACAAAACGGCGAAACACATCAACTTTTAAAAACACTAAACCCAACCACTCATACTACAGGAAAAGCCACCTAGCACTCTCCGACGATAAAACGACGCAATGCCATCACTCCTTCCCAGTACTTTATTACCGAACCCTCCATCTGCACCATCCGTCCTACTCTCCATCTATTCTAAGTCCCCTACCATCTGTTACAATCTGTTACCGTCTGTTACCATCTGCTACGATCTGTTACTACCTGCTACCGTCTGTTACCATCTGCACCATCGGTAGCATCCGTCATACTCTCCATCTATTCTAAGTTCCCTACCATCTGTTACAATCTGTTACCGTCTGCTACGATCTGTTACTACCCGCTACCGTCTGTTACCGTCTGTTACCATCTGCACCATCGGTAGCATCCGTCCTACTCTCCATCTATTCTAAGTCCCCTACCATCTGTTACAATCTGTTACCGTCTGTTACCGTCTGCTACCATCTGCTACGATCTGTTACTACCTGCTACCGTCTGTTACCGTCTGTTACCATCTGCACCATCGGTACCATCGGTAGCATCCGTCCTACTCTCCATCTATTCTAAGTCCCCTACCATCTGTTACAATCTGTTACCGTCTGTTACTGTCTGCTACCATCTGCTACGATCAGTTACTACCCGCTACCGTCTGTTACCACAGTACCATCGGTAGCATTCGTCCAACTCTCAATCTATTCTAAGTCCCCTACCATCTGTTACAATAGGTTACCGTCTGTGACCGTCTGCTACCATCTGCTACGATTTGTTACTACCTGCTACCGTCTGTTACCATCTGCACCATCGGTACCATCGGTAGCATCCGTCCTACTCTCCATCTATTCTAAGTCCCCTACCATCTGTTACAATCTGTTACCGTCTGTTACCGTCTGCTACCATCTGCTACGATCTGTTACTACCCGCTACCGTCTGTTACCATCTGTACCATCGGTAGCATCCGTCCTACTCTCCATCTATTCTAAGTCCCCTACCATCTGTTACAATCTGTTACCATCTGTTACCGTCTGCTACGATCTGTTACAACCTGCTACCGTCTGTTACCATCTGCACCATCGGTAGCATCCGTCCTACTCTCCATCTATTCTAAGTCCCCTACCATCTGCTACAATCTGTTACCGTCTGTTACCGTCTGCTACCATCTGCTACGATCTGTTACTACCCGCTACCGTCTGTTACCATCTGCACCATCGGTAGCATCCGTCCTACTCTCCATCTATTCTAAGTCCCCTACCATCTGTTACCGTCTGCTACGATCTGTTACAACCTGCTACCGTCTGTTACCATCTGCACCATCGGTAGCATCCGTCCTACTCTCCATCTATTCTAAGTCCCCTACCATCTGTTACAACCCGCTACCGTCTGTTACCATCTGTTACCATCGGTAGCATCTGATACTGCTGTCCCAGTAACTATGCTTCTGTGTATTCTATTTTCTTGTGATCCTCTTCACAATCACTATATTGCTATATTCGGTATTTTAATGGCGGCTAGTGGCTTAGCAAATGGACTCGCACTTATTTTGATGCTAGCACTTTTTATCACATATTCCTTCACCTACAAACCAGCCGACAACGTAGTTAATGATGTCTCTTCATTATTTGTGATCAGTAAATTGGATGTAAGATGTTATCCGAGTAGAAACTCAGGATTGCCTCGTATTGGGAAGACAACGTGTTCTATACCTATAAGTTAAAAGATAACGGCATGTATCCATTTGGTCAAGTTTTCCCTTGCTGCTGGATATCTTGTCCTCTTAGCAAATGATGTAAATCTAAACCCTGGACCAACTGCTGGTGCTCTGATCTGTCCATGGTGTGATAAAGTCATTCGAAGAAATCAAGCACGCCTACATTGTACTTCGTGTGAGCTGGATTTCCATTTGAAGTGTCTTGGAGCTGAATACGACCAGACTGGCTGTTGTCATTTATGCAGTTCTCTGTCGCAAGACTTAACTCATGAAGATTCTCCATCTGATGAACTGTTTCTCCCTGCTAAGCTGCGGGAAGTCTTGAAGCTACGTGGATTTAAGATTGTCCATCAAAACATTCAAAGTCTCAAGCGTAAAATTGACGAGGTACGTGTTATAGTAAATGAGTTAAAGTCGGGACTACATCTAATTGCTTTTACTGAAACATGGCTAAGTGATGAGATACTGGATGCTGAGCTTCAAATCCCAGGTTATAATTTGTATAGAAGGGACAGGGGTTCTCATGGTGGTGGAATTGTGGTTTATATTAAGAGTAATATCTCGGCCATTAGAAGAGATGACCTCGAGAATGCAAATGTTGAAGGCCTGTGGCTAGAAATATCTTTGCCTAAATCGTGTGGTTTCTTATTTGGAACCTTTTATAGGCCACCTAACTCATCGAATTGTTATGACAGGGATTTTATGTTCAAATTGAATAACAACTTGGACATTGCCAGTGCTCAGGGTAAAGAAGTTTTAATCACAGGTGATCTAAATGCTGATTTGTTGGCCAAGAGATCTGTTATACCAGAGTGTAAACAGCTCAGGTCGGTATTAAAATGTCTACAATTCAAGCAAGTGATTGACAAGCCCACAAGAATTGCCCCAAATTCCTGTACACTTTTAGACATTGTAGCAACGAATCGCCCCCAGAATATAAGTGATTTGGGAGTTATAGCTGCAAACTTGAGTGATCATGAAATGTTTTTTTGTGTGCGGAAAATTAATTGGAAAAAGGCTCCTGCTCAAATAAAAACATTCCGAAATTATGCAAAGTACGATCAGAAAGCATTTTGTGATGACTTAAGCGGTATTGAACTAATTCCCAATGGAAACATTAGTACATGCGTGAATGACTTATGGAATTCTTTCAGTACTGCCTTTGTCTCTATTGCTTAATCTCTATTGCTCCTATGATACAAAAGCGAGTGCGGGAGATTGATAATTGTCCTTGGCTAAATAAGGACATTAAATGTGACATTCGTCAACGAGATTATCTGGTAAAGAAGGCAAGGAAAACAAATCTATCTCAAGATTACGCGGACGACACTGTATTATTCTGCTCCGGCTCGGATGTTTCCACGATTGAAAAAAGGTTAAATGAAGAATTAAACCTAATTGGAACCTGGTTGCGTGAGAATAGCTTATTTGTGAATGTCACAAAGACTGAGTCAATGCTATTTGGAACTGCTGCAACATTGAAAAACGTTGATCGTTTCCAAATTCAGATTCACGGGCATACCATTCAGCGTGTTTTTGAATTTAGATACCTTGGTATTATATTGGATGAGCATTTTCGCTGGAATGACCATGTGAAATATATTTTGGGAAAAGCAGGAAAAAGGATCGGGATGCTGGGTCGTATTCGGAAAAATTTAACTGTGCATTGTGCGAATACAATATATGTGTCATTCATTCGCCCAGTTGTGGATTATTGCGATACCGTGTACAACTGTTGTGGCAAAGTGAATGGTTATTCTCTCGAAAGGCTTCAAAGACGTGTGGCGCTGGTAGTTTGCAAATCAAGACAGTGATAATGCGATGGATTCTCTGAAGTGGGGAACTCTTTTAAGTAGACGTGAATGCCACACTTTTAATATAGTCAAATGTATTAGTGGCAATTGTCCACAATTTTTTGACAATTACTTTAATTTTAATAAAAGTATATCTCAACGTGCAACCAGACAAAGTGAACATCTGCATCTACCCGGAGTTAGAACAGAAATTTCCAAGCGAAGTTTATACTATAATGGTTGTATAATATATAATAATAAACTTAAGCAATGTCAATGACTTTTTAAAGTAATATAGAACTTTTAGCTTTTTTTAAACTTAATAGTATACGTATTGAACTGAACTTCTTTTATAGAACTCACTATAAATTGTTGTATAATATCATGTAAACGAAGATATGTATTTTATATATCAGAGCTCCTGTTGATAGCAGTGACATTTTATGTCGCTGATAGGGCTACTCTGTATAAATAAAGGTGTCTATCTATCTATCTAAGATTCTCAATTATTTTTCCAACCAATAGAATGTCTTTGGGGGTAGTCCATCGGCTACGAAAAGGCAAGAGTAACGCCAAAATGCACCATGCACCAAAATTTATGGGAAAAAAACCCAAGGAATAAAGAAATTCACAGGACAAGCTAAATGATGTTATAAAATAAGATAAGTCTTATGTACATGTACACTGTGATTGATCTGTTACCATATTTACATCAAGCTGTGGAAGTATATCAAGTTATGCATGAAGTCACAATATATTTTCATAGTCACATTTCATAGAAAATGGAATAGATGCCCGTGTTTGTATTTTAATTAATGCTATGGGCTCAATTTTGTACTTAAGCAGTCTTTTATTATGTATCAGGTGTTGAAGGATTCGTTTACAAAGATCAAATAAATGGGATGCCCACAAAGAGAAGTGAAAAGCTTTATCCAGCTAGTAGCCTTAGATAAAAATCTGTACAGCTGGGCTGACTTCATATTGTCACAATGTTTGAATTTCTCGAACTTAACCAACTTACAAGCATAATTCATTGACCAATCACGTCGTTAATTTTAAACGTATTGTAGCAACGATCATGGCATAAGAAAGACGAAGCTTCGCTGATTATTTTCCCATGACAGGGAATACTGAAATGTCGAAGCAGATGGAGTTTAAGATCAGAGAGGCTGCTTTCAACCACCAGTTGTTACAAGCCATTAAAGAAAGGCAGAGGGAAGAAAAGCCGGATATGCTCCGAAAAAGAAATAGAAAATCGCCCAAGACTGATTGTAACATTTTGTTTCAAGTTTTCGTGTGTATGATTTTAAGAAGGATGTTGATATTCTGTATAACCATCCTTTCATATACTTCATTCCATAGTAAACTTACTATAGACCTGACTTCGCTTATTCGCATCGTTATTCGTCATCAATGAGCTATATTGCCTATTGTTGTATTTATTTTAAAACCGTCAGTATCGTTCCCAAATCGCGTTGCATTTTGGGTAGATACGTACCTAAAATGAACAGGTTTTGTGATTGGCAATATGGAACAAAAGTGATAGGGTTAGGACATTGGTTTCTTTGTGGTTGATTCTATTGTTTTATTGTTTGAATCAACCAATCACAAAACTTGATAGTATAGGTGGGTGATGACCCTGCATTTTTAGAGATGCATTCGAAGTGGGTGGTGAAGTTGAGGTAAGTGGCGCATTCAGGGGAAGCAACAGATATTTGTCTGTGTTATTCTCCAAGTCACTTCCAAATATAAGTGAATCGATTTAGTTTATTTATCGTGGTACTATTCATAGTATTGAAACCTATGCATTCGAAACCTATGGAAATCCCAAACTGGTCGTCATCTTGACTTGCTGAGCAAATCTTACAAAGAACTTTAACCTGATATTTGGAATAGCCTCAAATCAATAAACATCTTAAAACCTTTTAGAGGAAAATGCAGTGGCCGATTAAAAGAACATCGAAATGCTGGTAAACATGAAAGGTTCCTGAGAAAGAGAAACGATATTGCCGTAATGGAAACAAGCTCCTGGCGAACGAGGACACCATTGTTATGGCCCGAAACAACAAGACCTTGTGTGCTCACTGAAATACAAATGGCTCCAAACACTACAATCGCAACAACAGATGAAACTAGTACTTTGGAACTACCATCTCCAAACTCCTAAAGACTTTAAAAACGTCTCATTGGAGCCTGATCAAACCGAAAATAACGCTGGCGACGATTTGCACGAAACTCCATCATGCGAAGCCGTTTCATTAAATATTCAAAATGTTATCGAAGAGCAAATACAACCAACACAAAGAACTCATTATTCTCCAAGCTTGATGGTTGCAAACGTTATGTCTCTAGTACCAAAGATCGACGAGGTGCAAGAGTTTGTCCTCTGCAATAACATCAATTTTGCATTTATTATTGAAACCTGGTTGAAAAAATCGGTTGCAGATACAGTTGTTAGTATTCCTGGCTACTAAATTAAACGCAGAGATAGAGTTGTAAACAACCATGGTGGCGTGTGCCTCTACATCAAAGATGACATCAAATACAAATCTCTTGAAGATCTGTCTTGTTGTCAAGACCATGAAGTCTTGTGGCTGCACTTGAGACCAAATCGTCTCCCGAGGGGTCTCTCGTGTCTTGTTGTAGCCGTAGTGTACCACCCTCCAGGCAATGACGAGGCACACATCCGTGATCATCTGTTTGATTCCCTCATCAAAGTGGAGTCGACATACCCGAACTGTGGCATCATCGTTGCTGGTAATTTCAATCGCCTGGATGTAAAATGTCTTCAAAAACACTTTCGTCTTAGTCAACTTGTTAAATGCCCCACTCGCAAGGATGCCACGTTCGATTTGGTTTTTACTAATATGGGCGAGTATTACACCAAACCACAGTCCTTTCCACCCTTTGGTCTGTCAGACCACAACACAGTAATGGTCGCTTCTAAGCACAGGAACTCCAAGTCTAACATTAAGAAATCCAAGTCTAACATTAAGAAATCCGTCTTTATGCAGGATTGGCGAGCCAGTCGGAAGGTATCAACGGAGAGATATCTAGCCTCGCTGGACTGGGCAGTCTTGTTTTCATCACTGAAGAACTGCGAAGATAGGATGCAAGTATTCAAGGAGGTTGTACATACCGGTCTTGACCTATTGATGCCTGTGAAGCAGATTTGTGTTTGTACCGCCGACGCTCCATGGATGACGCAGAGTCTAAAGGCGCTGATCTTGAGAAGACAGAACGCGTTCAACACGACAGGTCCTAACTCAACTCTATTCAAGTACTATAGGAACCTGGTCAACAGGGAAAGAAAGGCCTGCAAGTCGCGCTACTACAAGTCTAAAATCCAACAAATGAAAGGAGAAAATCCCAAACGGTGGTGGAATGAAGTGAAACGGCTCAGTGGAATGACATTCCACAACGGCGACCTGGTCAGCCAGATTAATATCGATGAGTTGGAATCCCTATCTTTACAAGAGAAAGCAAACAATCAATGCAGCGTTCTTGGAGCCGTTGGAAGAGTATCGACTACCCTCCCCACTTTCCCACATGCCCTTAGAAGAGTCGCCGGAGTTCCCCACATGCCCTTAGAAGAGTCGCCGGAGTTCCTCCAGTTCAGTGAGGCCGGAGTCCTGAAGCTCCTGACAAAACTCAATCCCGCCAAAGCATCTGGTCCGGACAATATATCTAACTGGTTCCTGAAAGAGTATGCCGACCTTGTAGTAATTCCTATCACGCAAATCCATTCGTCTGCCAAGCGAATGGAAAATGGCCGATGTGTCCCCCTTGCCTAAAAATAAGCCCATCCAAAACCTGAAGAAGGAATTGAGACCTATTTCCCTTACACCATGCATTTCCAAGTTAGCGGAGCACTTTGTTAAACCGGCTGCCCTCAAGGTGATTACCCCTAACCAATATGGTACGGTTCCCAAGTCATCAACTACTCAAGCGCTAATTAGCATGCTACATCACTAGTCTCTGGGAACTGACGGGAACGGTAATACTGTAAGAACCATTTTAATCTTATTGATCACAGCATTTTGATCCCGAAACTATGTCAACTTGATCTTCCTCGTAATATAATCATTGGATTATCGACTTTCTTAGCGATAGGTACCAACGAATAAAACTCGCAGATGGCTGTTTTTCGGAGGGGGCTCGGTCCCCTCTGGTGTTCCTCAGGGCACCAAGCTAGGCCCGTGGTTATTTATAATAATGATCAACGACTTAAACATCAGTGAGCAGTACCTCTGGAAATTTGTAGACGATATGACAACATCTGAGGTAGTATCAAAAGGTAGTGTTAGTAGAGCACAAGAAATTGCTGGTCTTCAAAAAATTGAGTTCAACTAAACTCGGACAAATACAAAGAACTCAGAATTTCATTTGCCAGAACTACGCAGATCTTTGAGCCAATAGTTCTCAACGACAGAGAGTTAATAGTTGAGAGTACTAAACGTTTAGGTGTAAGAATCAGCAATAACCTTACATGGAACGCCAGCCAAGCGTTTATATTATCTAGTGCAGTTGCGGCGAGCCAAGGTGCCTCCATGTGACCTAACGGTTTTTTATACATCGTGTATAAGATCTGTAATGGATTATGCTGCTCCAGTCTTTCACCATTCCTTGCCTAAATATCTATTGAACGAGTTGGGACGTATAGAAAAAAGAGCGACGGTAATTATCCAACCAAACAGACTATCAGCAGCTTTAGTTAGATTAAATATCGAGCCAATAATTCAACATCATAATAAATTGTGTAATAAGTTATTTGAAGCTGTAAAGTCCGATCCTTTACATAAGCTTAATTGCCTGCTGCCACCTAAGCACGAGTCAAATTATAACTTTAGGCAAAAGCGCCTTTTTAACACCCCACATATGCGCACTGACAGAGCAAAGAAATATTTTATCAACACAATGTGTATGTAGTTTTGATAGCTTATCATTGGTTATATATTGTAAATAGAAATTACGTACGGTTGCGATGTGATTTTAATTAAACTATCTATCTATCTTTAATTAAACTATCTATCTATCGATAGTTAATTACTATTTGAGAGACTACATTTTCTTTGACAGAATGCCGAACGTGCTAGTTTATTAATCCGCACATTTTGTTGGGCAAATTCGTATTTGGTTGGAATAGCGAATCATCCGATTTATTATAGGCTATAACATGTAGTTCTTGACTCTGATAATAACAGCTCTAAGGTTTTTAGACTACAGAAGGTCAAGTTTCTTTAAAACGCAAGTGAATCAAGCTAATTATTTACTGCTTAATCCGAGACAACATCTTGCTTGAACAAACTAAAGATATACAGTATCGATTATATGTATCAAGCGCATTGGCCAATATGGCTAAATTATAACTTCGAAATTTTGAGAGAATTATTTAGGGTTCTTTTTATTTGCTATTCGATAGAACTAACAAATTACCTTGACAAGGGTTTTACATGGATATTTTAAAAGTCTGATCTTTTCAATTGTCATTCAATTAACATTCTCAATACACGCATGCATTCATTGGCTTTGTGACCACAGAGGACAAAAATCTACTAGACAGCTATTCTGTAGATCTAAAAACATCTGTTTGGACGACTTGATTCAACGATGGAAACCCGATAATTTCTCTTTGTTGCCACCTTTACAACACCATGAGCATGATAACTTGACTGCCCAGCCACCATCCAAAAAACATGTAAGCCGTGCGAAAAGCGAGACAACTAAAGGTACCAGACAGACATCATCAACTAAGCCGACTGCAGTAAGAAAGGAACTGGGAAAGTGTCTCTTGGAATCCTCTTCAAGTTTGGCTGTGAAAGAAATAATCGATGCCACACAATTCAATGAGGTTTTCCCTTCTGCTGCGAAGCCACCTTTACCAAACTAGCCATGTCAACAAGAACAGTCGTCTACAACAAATCATAACTACACACATACACAATCAACATATTCTCTAAATCATGCACAAGTCAGTCAAAGGTTTCGACAAACGTTATCCACCACATCTACCTCGATCAGAAACAACACAAGCTCTAACAGGAGCTTGTGTTGTTTCTGATTCCAAGAGCAAAACAGGTTAAATTTAGTTTCTCCATCACAGTCTGTTGCACGTTTACCCTTATCAACCACTGGAAATATCTTCAGAAGTGCTTTGACAACACTGGACGAATTTGGTGATGACGTCGAGAGTTTAATTTGTCTTACACCATCTCTTCACGATTCTGAAATAATCGGCAGTGATAGTTTGGATAGCAGCGAAGAATCAGAGCTATATTTCCTTTGTGAAAAGGTTTCCATGCTGGAGAAGAAAAATAAAGAGTTGAAGCACCAATTAAATGATACAAATTTTCTTGAAGGGAGATAGCAATAGCATAGATATTGTACGTTCATATAAGTGTATATTTCGTGTTCGCATAGACATGATCAGAGAGAGCGTTGCTTCAAGACTGCCTCTGATATACGTTATGTCTAAGTGCGAGAAAGCCTAATGTTGTTTTTTTTAATATGTAAGGGAAAATATATCCTTTTTTATCCTGTAGTACCACTTCCTACAGTTATTGAATACATGAAGAAAGTCATAGCTGTGCAAGAATCCGTTTTGATTCCCGCTTCTGGCGATGCAATCCATCCGGTTGTATCCACTTCCTACGAGTTCAAGCAAATTTAAAATTTGCTTAAGTAAGTATTGATCATATCGTCTCCCTGATTTTAATGCACTTAGATTCATAAAGCCCGTTTTCCACTTCAACCGTACTGAAACGTAGCGTTTTCTTTTGTTTTAAATTATGACTCCAAGATTTATAAACCAGTTAAATCTGTTCAGGATTGTACTGATTTACAAAACAGTATTGATAAAAACTTCCAATGGAGCAATGAGTGGAATATGTCCAATGCAAGTAAGTGTACCACGTTTAGTGTGACTCGTAAGTGCTCACCTTTCTCACACTTATAATCTTAATGGAACACTGTTGGAAAAAACTAATTGCCAAAAAGATCTCAGGGTGATGGTTAAAAGCGACCTTAAATGGGACACGCATGTTTTGTCTATTACCAAAAAGGCAAAAAATGCAAGGAAAACTCTGATGCGTCTCAAGTCTGGTCACCACAGTCAGTACAACTAATAATTTGGGCCATAGCACGAGTCTTAAATCCGGTTTCATTTCTGTGTTCGTCGTCATCGTCGTCAGTTGTTTTTTGTACGTCGAGAGAATGTAATTAATGCGTCGGCGTATAAATAGCGAATTAAAGCGATTTCGGGCAGTTTTATTGTCAATGAATCGCAGTCTGAAAAGCATTTACGAGACCTGTAAACTTATGGAAAGATTCTCTCCAAGATGAGAGAAACACAGATGAGAGATTAAAGAGAGAACTCGAAGAACCGTGGACGAAACGTCAACATGACAACATATAGTGGTTGCAAGCGAATCGAAGCGAGTTCGGACTTTAGTTTTATTGGCAATGAATCGCAGTTGGAAAAGTTTACCAAGACCTGTTAACCCACAAACCATTGCAAAGATTCTCTCCAAGATGAGAGAAACACAGATGAGAGAAACACAGATGAGAGATCAATCATGAAGACGGAATCGTCGGAATGGACAGCCGAAGGTCAGGGAAATATTATACTGTGTTGTCTGTTGACATTTTTATCAGTGAACTCCGTAATATTAATCATTATGAAACGTATTTTTGTCCGATTTAAATCAATTCTATATCGAAATGATCACTTGAATCTGGCGAATCGAACGCTGTAGGTTTCGTCTACTTAAAATGTGAAGATCAGATGTTATGAGAAAACGCGTAAGCGATTAAAGCGAGACTCGTCTTTAAAATCGAAGGAGATGATTTAATGCTTTTATGTCCATTAAACCAATGTAATTTCGTAACAGACATGTTTCGTATACCGTGCCATTTATTTTTATATAAATTTTGACACATGAAGACCTTCAATCGAACAGATATTAGAAAAAACAGCATTGCCGTGTTTAGTGTTTACATTAAATTTCGTCTGCGTGTCAGGCGTTCTGATTTTTCTTCGTCTTCATTTCTAGCCCAACTTACTTCTAAACGTTTCCCACTTTAAACGAGCGTTGCACAATGCCTTCAGTGCCTGATTACAGAAATCAATGCATTAAAAATTATCCTTTGTAATATAAGATAAGTGAGCGGGTTTTTTAATTCCAACTGTCTAACATGCCACCAATGCGTACCCCATCCCACAGGCAATATGCGCGCCATGTCCCTAAAAGTAGCCCAAGTTAACGCCTAGCGGGCATCTTGTTAAACAATTAGAATATGTTCAAATAAGAGCAACAAAGTTTTTGTTGTCCCCACCATATGATACTTCTATCATGTATAAAGATCGCCTTCTGAAACTAAACCTCTTACCGTTATCTTATTGGCATGAATATTTGGATTTAGTGTTTTTGTATATGTTGGCATGCTATGCTTAAAACTGGAGGACTTCTTAAAACCCCATAGACCACTGTGCACTACAAGAAGATCCAACTCGAACGAAGCAATTGTATATGATGAACTTTCTGCAGTCTGACCCTTAATATATGTACACATAGTAAAGCATAATTCTACCATACCTCATTTTTTATCATTCTTCTGTTTCTTCATGATTATACGATGTATCTAAAACAGGAGTTGGCGATATTTATTACATAAAAAATTGCAAGTGTGAACGGACATCACCTTAAATACAATAGATTTAGCCTAACCTGATCATTTGCCATGGGGTTATAACTTCATTTCGTTTAATTTACAGACTATGTTCTCTCCTTGTGTGTCATGAATGCTATGGGTTATCCTGTTGCAAAGCAGATGAATGAAGCCATCAAACAAGTTAGCAAAGTGAAAAGGTGGTAAACTGCCAATAATTTAGTGACGAAATATTGACGTTTTGAGCGGAGCCCTTCATCAGAGTAAGACGAGATGAAATAAAATAAATAGGGTGTCACAAGTGGAAAGTAGCCAATCAAATGCACGGGAGATAAACAAACTAATAATTAATGAGATGCGAAAAGTTAAATCATTTGCTATTTTTACAGTAGATCAGCAAACAGACTGAGGGTGAGGGAGAAATGACAGGTCCAATATTCAAGGGGATTAGGCGATAATAAAGCAGTAAGAAACAAAAACTTGAGAAGGAATGAAAGTGCATAAGCTAATAATAAAAAAGTTCCAAGCAATCTAAAATAACAAAAACTTGTGGGAAATTAAATAAAAGAAAAACGTTCGTTAAGACCAAGAGGATGTGTGGTGCCAAGTTTAAAAATGAGACGCTTCTCTTGTCGTTTGCGATTATCGTTACCACCTGAGAATGGAAGCATGGCACAGACTTTCATGTCTGAAACCAAATGGTTAGAGCTGTTGAAATGGCGGGCTACAGGTTTGTCAACATCATTGTTCCTCATGGAACGAAGATGTTCAGCAAACCTGTCTGAAAGGCGTCGCCCAGTTTCACCGATGTATATTTTAGGGCATTTATCACAAGAGATGCAATAAATGATGTTGGTGGACGTGCATGAAAAAGTATGACGGATTGTGTGGTTGAATTTGGGGGCAGTAATAACTGTAGTGGGATTGAGAAATGGGCATGTGTTGCAGCGGGAACGGTACAAGATCTAGTAGACAACTTCCGGCGAACTAGAGAGACGTTTTGGCAGTATGGCGACCATAACGAATACCCTCCTAGAAAACTTGACAGAGACAGCCAAGTTTGGACAGAAAGACTTGAACAAGCTTCAGTCCTTTGCAGACTTATATGGTGATGTCAACAGCCAACTTAACCTTTTCAACCCTAGCGGCCTCCCGATGAGTAACATCATCTGCCATTAGCCAGAGTAAAAAACTAAGGGAATTCAGGGTTGAGAGGGTTAAGTACTTGCCAGAGCTCTCCTGCCTAAACTATCCCATATGTAACCTGACCAATCGTGGAAAAGCTTCCCAGTTTCCTAAAGTCAAGATGGGAGGAGATCGTAAATTACAAAAAAACAGCATCAAGATGCGTATCCTGGCTTTCATAGACCTCTTTTATAATGGCGGCCAATTTAAATATTGCTATTAGCCTTTGACCTCATTTGTGTGTCAGCAATTTAAAAGAGTATTTGCTTCCTAACGAGATTGTAAAGGCTAATTTATAGGTGCATAAAAGAATATTTAAAATGGCATTCATTATGAAAGAGGTCTATGTATTTACATATTTGATCCAAAGTCAATCCAGAAAACAAACCAAACAAGAGATAGCAAACGAAGTCTACCACACAACGAAGTAACAAATGGATCAGGAAAAGAAAGAACGCCCTGAAGAACTCTCGCCTCTAACACCTCGACACGTTCGTCTGTGGTATATTACATCATTCTTCCCCAGACTTCGTCGAGAAACATCCTGATTTCTTTCCTAAAAATCACCATCTTTTGGAGCTGCTGATCCTACACTACCATGAGGCGGTACACACGTAAACACATCACTCATGGCGCCATTCTCCATGCAGGATACTGGGTTGTCTCTGGGCACAGCGCAGTAACTAAGGTATGGCACGTGTGTCACATGCAAGAAAGTCAGAGGTAAAACACTCGCTAAAGTAATGCCAGATCTTCCAAAAGACTGCACAGAATCAAGTACACCTTTCACAAGTGTAGAGCTTGACATCTTTGGTGGGAGCAGTGTTCACTTGTTTTAGCTCTAGAGCCATCCACATTGAACTTCTGGAGTCTATTGATGCGAGTTCATTCATTTGTGCACTTTGTAGATTCTTTGCTCTACAAGGACCAGCTGCAAGGATCCGATTTGATAGAGGGACGAATTTCGTCAACGTCAAATCAGAGATGATCAAGATCTGACTGAACTGGACCTACAGAAAGTACACTACTACGCCATGGATCAGGGATGTGAGTGGATTTTTAATACTCCTTATGCATCCCACTTCAGGGGAGTATTGGAACAACAGATTCGAACCGTTCTCAATGCTATGCTTACTCAGGTTGCTCAGGTTGGTGTAGAGCAATTATGTAACCTAAATATGTGATTGTTGACTGACCGGATGTTGATAGCTCTAGATGTTGAAAAGAGGCAAGATAACTGCCATTGTGGAATGAAAAACGTGAAATTGTATTAAAAATGCTTTGATCTTTTTAATAAGAAAGGGAAGTGAAGAAAGGGAAGTGAAACAAAAGGCTTTAGTATGTATATTGGACAGTGCGATTATATTTGGATGTTTTCGTAGACTAGCTGTGTTTACGGTTGTCATTGTGATTATGTCAACATCACTCAAGGATTTACAAATAAAAGTCGAAGAACTGCTATACAAACAAAATGTCGATACACTGGTTAGTATCGCTGAGAAATTTCAATTTGAAGATGTTCAAGAATGGGAGAAAAAGCCAATCAGAAATGAACATTTATTAGTGCTTAAGATAGTGTGAAGAGGGTTTTTTGTCAATAAATACTGATTGTGAGAGTCTTTCTCATTGTGTTCCCCACATTACTGGCACCTCCAACAGGATAGGTTACCGAATTATTGGTGGAATTACCGTGATACAGCGCCTGTTATTGTGATACAGAATTCTACAACCGATAATTAGAACATCTAATCTAATATGTCTACGAAGAAACAACTCGCCGAGTTGAACTCCAAACTCAAGGCACTACACCTGTGTCTGAAACGGTCAGACGAAGTGCTCGAGAAGAAGGAAAGAGAAGCCATCGAAAGACATCACAATTCTATCGTTTTGATCGTTGCGTCGATCAATACGTTGAAAAGCGCCATTGAATAATCGAAATTTTCTTCGGGAGAGTCAGCCAAAGGAAGCCGAGGATGAAGCCGAATTTTTGTTTTGATTTCTGTTTTGAAAGAAGAGGCTTTGCTGTGTATTTTCATTCGGAATTCATAAGGGGGGTTTGCATTTAAAGTTTTAGAGATATCGATGATCAAAGTTTGGGTTTCGGTAAGTTTGTATATTCGTATTTTATTTGTGATTCTTTGCTATTCTTTTTGACAATGAAACATTTAGAAATCTAATCGAATTCACCACTTTATATAGTATGGCTCGACAGCTTACAGACGACAAATTCGTGAGATTTTCGCTGATATTGACTCGGACCATTCTGATTTATCCTCGGATGACGAAGATAGTAAAGGTGAGTCAGATAGTGAAGATATCACAGCCTGAACCTGCACTTGTTGAATCTGACGATGTTGTGGAGCCATTTGACAATGTCAGCACTCAACAACAAAGGGTCAGAGGAAGAGGTTGTGCTAATAATGGCAGGACTAGAGGTAGGGCCAGGACCAGAGGAAGGGGCGGGGGTGGGCATACCAATAGCACTGCCCCTCCGGATAAAGTTTGGAGTGAAAATGTTGATGTCCTGCAGCTAGATTGGCTACCCCAATACCAATGTCTAGCCCCTGGAAAGCCCAAAATGAACACAGAAGAGTTCAAACCTGTGACTTTTTCAAACAGACATTTCCCAATGACTTTATTTAAAGTATTACTACTGAAACCAATAGGTACTTTCAACAGTTCCAGTCCAAACCTGCAAATACTGGCAATGCAACATTGAAACAGTGGTATGATGTTACTGTTGATGAAATGAAAGCATTTCTGGCTATATTGATCCTGGTAGGCCTTGATGATAAGGGATCATTTAGAATACATTGGACAACTGATCCACTACTAGAGAAGCCTGGGTTTAGAAAAGTAATGAGCCGGAATCGATTTCAGATAATACTGCGATTCTTACACGTGGTTGATAAACACCCAGCAAGTTCCAAGGGGTCAGCAGGGGCATGATCGCCAGTTCAAAGTTAGAAAAATTATCAAGAAGCTTGTTGCAACCTGGAATAGCTCTTTTGACATGGAAAAAGAGCTCTCTGTTGATGAATGAATGGTGGCTTTCAAAGGTCGTGTTAGCATGTTACAATACATGAAAAACAAACCCACTAAATGGGGTTTGAAAGGATGGGTCCTTGCTGGATACAAGACCGGTTATGTTCATAATTGGCAGCTTTATGTTGGTAAAGATGAAAATAATACATCATTAGAGGGCTTAGGATATCGAGTTGTAATGAATGTTTCCACAGATGACCAACCAGGTCAAGTCATATATGGACAATTTCTTTACCAGTGTGAAACTATTTTCTGATCTACAAGCACGCAACATTGGAGCCTGTGGAACTGTTCGATCAAATAGGGCTGACAATCCTCCAGAATTGGTAAATTTCAAAAAAGGAACAGCAAAAAGAGTATTACAAGAGCTATTACCAATGTTTATGTATGAGAAAGATGCGCATCTACTTGCTGTTGGGTGGTATGATAAGAGGCCTGTTTGTTTGCTATCAAGTGTCGATGATGACCATGTCTCAGTAAAGAGAATAAGAAGTAAGGATGGTTTCAAATGGTTATCGTGAAGTCAGAAAACCAGATCCCATTGATCATTATAACACGTACATGGGGGTGTTGATAAATCAGATCAGATGAATTCGTACTACGCCATCACCCACATGAGTCTTACATGGTGGAAGGTCTTTTGCCATCTGCTCATCACTTCTGTCACCAATGCCTATATAATGTATACAAGTACAGCAGAGCCAAGTAAAAAAATTACTAGTATGGAATTCCGATTGGAGATCTGTCATGGGCTTTTGGAAGACTATCAGCGCAAACGGGCAAGTGCAGGACGTCCTTCAATTGCATCATATGTCCCTGGCAGACTTGATGGTCTTGGACATTTCATGAAGAAGACTCAAGGCAAACCTGATTGCAAAGTCTGCACTATCAGAGAGAATAACAAGTATGTGCACCGAAAACAAACATCCCAGGAATGCAAAACATGTGTCCCAAGCATCCCACTTTGTGACATACCTTGTCATGAAATATACCACACGAAATTAGACTACAAACAAAACTGGAAAGCAAATTTTTATAACAAATAGAACAGTTATCAATTAGTGACACTTGATAATTTAAATTGTGCTTTTTTTAGGTAAAAAATAATATTTTTTTCACGTAATTGTAAATATGTTCATATTTCTAAGAAATTTGCTATTTTTACCGAAAAATATATAAGTAGATAGTATTTTTAAATACACCAGTTTGTAGCCCATGGAAAAAGTTACAAATCATTCTTATACACCCTGTGTCTATCTTGAATATTTTTTTCGCTGGAATGCTGCAAATATGATACATGTGATATTTACTGTTTTCCCCTAAAAAAATCCGGGCAGCAGCAGGTAGCCTCCTTACAAAAATCCGGGATCGAAAGGTAGTAAGTAAGTAAGCGACTTTATTTCATGAAGGTGACACATGACAGTATTTCAAAATACTGATAAGCTAGTGGCCCTCGAAGGAGCCGCGTTCTTCGTCATTGTGAAGAAACTGGAAATTCTCAAGGCCGGACTGGTCAC
Source organism: Chrysogorgia sp. JL179-B06 (assembly GCA_035772405.1). Classification (NCBI taxonomy): domain Eukaryota; kingdom Metazoa; phylum Cnidaria; class Anthozoa; order Scleralcyonacea; family Chrysogorgiidae; genus Chrysogorgia; species Chrysogorgia sp. JL179-B06. Next base: position 2,263,144 of record JAYKKM010000209.1, read on the forward strand.
GTACGTCTCTGGGACTGATCGTTTACTCAACTGTTGGAAGCGCTACGAAAATGGACAGAAACGAACACTGTCGTTATGGAAGATACAAAGGAGGCGTCGCGCTTTCAACTCAAACGAACTTGACACCAAAAAATGCGTCTATTGTGGCAGCGAAGAATATAAAGCGTCTGAGTGTGATAAAGTTCCTTCGCCATCATTGCGTTAGAAGATTCTGATGACAAGAAAACTATGTTTCAATTGCGCAAGTGGCCAACATGCCGCAAATGCTTGCAAGAGCAAGATGTCTTGCCGAAATTGTCAAAAACGGCATCACACCTCGATTTGTCAATCGATGCTAGATGTAGGATTAACTGCTTAACTCTTTCCCTACGAGCGCAGTTAAAATGGGTCGTTGATGACCCGCAAAGTCGTCAATCGAAAAACACGGCACACGGTAACGCAAGATTAAAAATTGAAATTCGACAAGCGCCAGGAACATGAAATCCACGCACACGCCAAGTTTGATTTGATTTCATAAACAACTCTGCGATTGGTGGCATTTTGAGTTTTCAAGATGCTATGCGGGCGTGCAAGATGGCCTTTGTGGAAAAATGTAAATTTTTCAACCTGATTTATGATAATTAATGCTAATTTATATTAACATAATGTGTTTTGTTCGGGAAATTTAAACGAACAAGTAAAAGCCGGTTTATTGCGCTTCCAGAAAATGTATAGCTTTCGCAACAGTTATGGTTATTTCAAGAGATATCAATAGAACAACCTGGTCATTCAATTTTTGATGTTTTTCAGCCGTAGGGAAAGAGTTAATAAGCAATAATAGGTAAATTGAAAATAATCGAAGAAAAAGCGTGAAAGGAAAAGCAGTTTATTATATGTTGAATTGAAAATAATCAATGTAAATACAGTTTAACAAAGCAAAAAAATGGTCAGTGACAAAAAATGAACCCCCTTCTCTGCTCCCTCCTACCCCCCTCAATGAGAGGAATTATGTAAGGGTTACCCGAAGCAGAGTCTCTGCAGAGATCCCACCCGCACGGGAGCTCATACTTTTAAATATATACGCAAGCTATCTATACACTACAAAGACAATAGGTTCTGTGCATGTGGGTCAAAAAGGTCAAAATTCACCGTGTTTAGAAATGTAGGAAATAATTCACCAAATTGGCTTAAAATTTGATATGTGTGTTTTTGGCCGACTTACAACGATGATGAAAAATTCAGGCGAAAATATAAAATTGATCGATGCGAAAAAATATCGGCAATTCTATATTAACTCTTTCCCTACGGACGCAGTTAAAATGGGTCGTTGATGACCCGCAAAGTCGTCAATCGAAAAACACGGCACACGGTAACGCAAGATTAAAAATTGAAATTCGACAAGCGCCAGGAACATGAAATCCACGCACACGCCAAGTTTGATTTGATTTCATAAACAACTCTGCGATTGGTGGCATTTTGAGTTTTCAAGATGCTATGCGGGCGTGCAAGATGGCCTTTTCTGGAAAAATGTAAATGTTTCAACCTGATTTATGATAATTAATGCTAATTTATATTAACATAATGTGTTTTGTTCGGGAAATTTAAACGAACAAGTAAAAGCCGGTTTATTGGGCTTCCAGAAAATGTATAGCTTTCACAACAGTTATGGTTATTTCAAGAGATATCAATAGAACAACGTGGTCGTTCAATTTTTGATGTTTTTCAGCCGCAGGGAAAGAGTTAAAGTAATCAACACGTCAGTTATTCATCCGGTGGTGATTGTGATGCCGGAAATTTCGCGCACTTTTAGACAGTGGCGCTAGTCATTCATATGCTTCGGAGACTTTAATCAATCTTCAAACTTCAAACACATCGAATAGCTACGTTGATGGGCACAACAACAACCAAAATGTCACAATTCGATCTATGCCTTGGGGCACTGAAAGGCAATTTCGTGTTAGAGCTCAAACGTGAACTGTTGTCTTTGGATAACCCTCGCAAGGAGGAGATAATCAAGGCTCATCAACACTTGCGTAGAATAGAATTAGATGACCTACCGACAAAGGAGAAACTACCGGTCCATCTAATATTGGGCGTCAACGAGTACTCGAAGATCCGTACTTACAGGGTGAACCGGTGACTGAACTAACTTGCTTTGGGTGGGCCCTCATTGGACCCTGAGTGGAGACTGACATAACTGCTGGTTTCCTTGCCATCAACACCACAGTGGACCACGAACGCCTCTATTCCCTCTATGTTCTTGGCTAGACATCTCACCCACCAGTGACCAGGGGATGGTCCACCAGGAGCTCTGTGAGCAGTTGACCCAAGATGTCAACAACGGTTGGTATGAAACCGCCTTACCGTGGAAGGGTGCACCAAGTACAAAGATGCATGTGGTCTCTGACTGTGCCATCAAGTCTTGCTGGGGTTGTGAGCGTTTTCAAGTGCTTGGACTTGCAGCTACCCTGCCGGGTCTACTCCCTAAAGAGATAACTCAAGGGTCGACGGCCTTTGAAGTAGTTGGGGTGGACTTTGACGGCCCATCCGACATCGGAAGAAGCAGAAAATGGAGGGCAAGGCCTACTTGGTACTTTTTGCCTGCAGCTTGTCACAAGCCCTACATTTGGAGCTGTTGGTGAGCCTGGACACATCCGAGTTCATAGGAGCGTTGAAGCGTTTCATCACGCACTGTGGTCGACCGGCAAAGATCTTTTCAAACAACGGAAAACCTTTGTCGGTGCGGCTAGGTGGCTTTAGAAGGCTATGCGAGACGAGCAACTTCATCACTACCTTGTGGACAAGGGTATTTCATCGCAGTTCAACCTGCCTAGTGGGTGTTGTCAAACGCGCCTTCTACAAGACAGTGGGAGCCGGACTACTCACCTACGCCGAGTAGTGCTGTGGAGACGGAGCTCAACAACCGACCGTTAGACTATGTGGAAGACGATATCCAACTGACGATCTTAACACCCGCAACTTTCTTACACCAACCTACATAAACGAGCCAGGTACAGTACTGCTCAGAAATAACCTAACACTGCGTTCGCGTTCCGAACGCGTTCCAAACGCGTTCCGAACATCATTGTGACTTCGCTTAAAAATGTAATGGGAAGACTTCGTTAATTTCTGACTTTAGTAAATTTCTAAACGGATTTAACTTGATCATTTGATTGCTGGACTGGTTATGGTATATGTTCACTAGACGAGATTAAAACAGAAAGTATATCGTTCGGAACGCGTTCGGAACGAGAATAGAACGCGTTCCGGTCGCGTTCCGAACGCGTTCCGAACGCGTTTTTCGTTAGGTTAATTCTGAGCAGTACTGTACCTGCGGTCCTGCAAAGATGCTCTCTGGAAACGGTGGAGTGGCGAATATCTAACAGCTCTGAGAGGCGTCAGTGCAACCGAGATGGTAAGTCACTGAATCTTGCTATTGGGGACGTTGTGATCATCCGCTCTGATGAAATAAATCGCGCAAAATGGCCGCTCGGTATCGCGGAGAAGTTATTTCCGGGATAACGTTGTTCGGCCGTGAAATTGTGCGGCAAGTCGCATCTCGAAAGGCCTGTATAACATCTTTATCCCCTTGAGCTGTCGTGCGACAAACGTAATGATGGACAGATTGTTCTCAACCCCTAAACACCGTCCTTCCGCCCAAGGAGAGATGCAGCCACTGCAGCAAACATTAGAATGAGAGATGTGTTTCACCGTTTTGTTAATAACCTAAGTTTCCTCATTGTATGTGTCTCTCTGCAGGAGTCACATGGGGGAGTGTGTCGGAAACTGTGGGTAGGGGCTGTGTTGATTTGATTAAGTTTGGTCGTTCAGGGATGTGATGGGATATATTAGTGAAAGCCAATCAGAAATGAACATTTATTAGTACTTAAGATAGGTGTTCCATGTAATCAAATTGATGAAGCTTGAGACCTTTTTGGGTTTTTGTTTTTTGTTTTTTCATTCTCATTGTGTTCCTCACAGTTTTGTCAGATCTTGGTGGTTTAAAGATAGCAAAGAATGTGGTAGTTACCAATAAAGAAGAAGAGCTGTTGAAATTACAGCAAGAATACGAAAAATTGAAGCTTGATCAAGAAAATTAGTTGTTAGTGATGAAGTAACAAATAGAAAATATCCAGTCCAAACTGCATGGCGAATCCCCAAGCCAAGAAACAGTGCTGTGGGTGGCATGGAATCTAGCAAAGCGAGCAGTATAGAGAAACAACCATGATGCAACTGAGTAATCACAATTTACTAAGACAAGAGTTCAAGATATCTGGGCAAGTTGGAGATCCTGGATAGACAAACTAAATTTATTTCGCACCAAATTGATTCGGGTCTAAAGCGGAAGTACACAGAAGATGAAATAGTCGATGCGGTAATTCGAGAAATATCTCCTCACACGAGTCTGCAAAGTTATGTCGAGATATTACCAAACGTTACTCTTCCACAACTTCGGAAAATAATGCGAATTAATTATCGTGAGAAAACCGCCTAACAACATGCCAGAAACTGAAAGAAGCTGCAATAAAAAAAGCATGGACTTGTCTATTGCTGTTAGTTTGATGTATTGCTATTGCATCTATCTTCATCACTATTGCATCTTTGCAAGACCAATGGTCTGCATTAATGGAAAATGCTATTGCTCTCGCTATGACCTGGGGATCCTACACAAGCTTTAAGGTTCAGCATGTAAAGAAAGTAAAACCCTTCTTCGATGAGCTAACAAGCGATGATGTTCTTGCTGATCCAGAGAAAAGATTTACAGTAAATACTTTCTATGTCATGATCGATCTCATTTTAAAACAGATTGGTGCGCTATGCTTCGATATTTGAACTAAACAACCAATTTTGTTGTTTGAATCCGAGGAATCTTAGAATGGAAAAAGATGAGCTATTAAAATGTGCAAGAAAAATGGCAGATGAACACAGGGAAGACATAGGATCCAGTTTTCCGTACGATTTATTATCTTAGAGGAATTTGGTCCAGAGCTCTCAAAATGCTCTTCCTCTGTCTCCATTAATTACTCTTGCTGGAACTGCAAATGTTTAGCAGATTACCAGAGATTGGACCTGCCTGTTTTCTTTTTCTCTCACTTCCCATTACTGTAGCTTCGGCGGAGCGCTCTTTCTCAAAACTTAAACTTATAAAAACATACTTGAGATCAACGATGAGTCCGGAGCATCTTTCAGGTTTGGCCTTACTGTCAATTGAATGAGAAGATGGATATCAATACTTTAATTGACCAATTTGCGAGTAGAAGCAGCAGGAGGGTTTGGGTTTCTTATCGACCTGGGCAGGGACCCCCAAGTCATAGCCCATGGCCCCCTTGATCCCTACTTGCGCCACTGTGTACTGCATTCATATGGAACATGGTGTTCTGTTCACACTTGAAGGTATTCAAAACCTGGTTCTGTACTTTCAGAATATTTTACCTCAAGAAGTTTCGCCATTGAAATTAAAGGTGTCAATATTTATTTAAGTGGATCTAGTACAGCGATCGTGCTTGCGCTCACCCACATGCTGCAAAGTTCGTTCTGCCAGCAATCGCGCTAGTCATATGGAAATCAGTTATACTTTACCAATGCAACCAATTTCCAAACCTAACACTCTTTGATCATGATCATATCAGGGTCAAATGAGCCACAACGCCCTCTAAAACTTTGATTGTGTCCATTTGGGGCGAGGAGGAAATTATCGATCGTGCGTTAGAGATATATCGGCTGACGTTTCATATAAATATCCCGAATTTAAAACAGTCCTAATCTTAGTTTAGTTTAATGAATTTGTCACAATATATTTACAAGTTACTATTAATACAAAAACTACATACAAATACAACGAATAAGACAGGTGTGACAGGAGAAAGGAACAGGACTTACATCCCAATTGACACCTGACCCCTTAATTGGTAGATACAATTGGATTTTGGACTTATTGGACATAGCCAGGGAGGCTATAGGCAGGTAGTTGAATAGAGTACATTTTGTGGAGACTGTACTTAAATAGAGCGAGAGAATTGTAGGATTTGAGACCTAATAAAAAACGATTTCTGGAAGTAGTCCTGTTTGTTTTATAATTAAATTAAAGTTATTAGGATCATAGTTTCGAGATTTGTATTTTGTTTCAAAAGTGCTTAAATAATTGTAAACGTCGGCAGAGATGAGACCCTTTCGAGATTTGAAGATTAATGTCAAGTCGGAGATCTCTCTACGAAACTCTAGTGGGATGAGGTTTGTTTTGGTTAATCTTTCAGCGTATGATTAACCTTACACCTAACTCTCACGATAATGCTTTATTTTAGAAACAGCTGATTTTAATTTAGAATTTTACTACCAATAGTCTGTGACGTCATTTCGGGATTTATATGAAACTTCACACGATATATCTCAGCAAACGCAGAACTACCACGCTTTCCTCTGAAGCAGACTTGGTTGAACCGCCCGGTCGCAAAATTGATGATGAAGACGATGAGGATAACCTGGACAGTGAAGATGAACGCTTAGTCGACGAATTAATGGTTTTTAATGTTGACGATGGTAGCAGTGATGTTCGAGATTCAGTAAATTTTGATACTGATTCTTTTCAGATTTTTTGTAAATAGATGTCTTTTGTTCTTTGTATGCCATGACTCCTTGTAAACTCGCACGTCTGTTGCGTGTCCTTTTAATGACTATTATTATTATTATGCATTGGCGGATTTAAAGTACGTCAAACACGTCGCGTGATGAAGTGAAAATTTGTCACAGTAAAAGAATAAAGGAAAATTACATATTCTATCACTCACCAATGTGTTTGGCATTGCCTATCAATTTATATTGTTTATTTTTCACTTTTCATGACCACAAGACGAATTAACTAATGACATATGGAACTTGTTTCGGAAAGCTCCAGCCTGCTTCATTTCTGGGAAGCCGACATGCTACTTGCAGATATTTGCATTTACGAATATTTCTTTAACTAGCATAATTACTCCATCATCACTTACATTTGTTTCATCTGCTCCATGCAAGATAGTTCCTTCATCTTTGCAACCTTGCTATTTCCTCTGCCACTAATTTAACATCTCCATTACCAAGTACTATAGTCAGTACTCCTGTTTGTTCTGAACCTATCCATGTAACTTTTGATCAGAGAAATTAGTTTGATGTTGCTTTCTTCAGAGAGAAAGTAAATAGTATTAAGAACTCTGAAATTGAGTCTGGTCAAAAATCTTTTTGTTCCCAATGAATTATACTCACTTCCTAAGTCGAATGGCAGACGTTTCCATGGTAACAGGCTTAAGACATTCATGGCTTTGTTATTCACCTAGTTTAGATGGTGGGTTTTGTCTTCCTTGTGTTTTGTTTGATAGATTCCCTGGAAAATTATCAAAGATTAGGAAACTTTTTTGTGAACCTGAATTATTGGCCTGATGCTAAATCTTGTTTTACCAGACATTCTCATGTAAGGTGTTTGGTCTTCATCGTGACACAATTTTAATTTTCTCAGGGTTTTTAGATAGTATATCTGGAAAAATATACCCTATTGATGTCATGATTGACACAAATCTAAGAGAAACAATTTCTGAGAACAGGAAAAAACTGGTCCCCATTGTTGATACAATTATTCTCTGTGGTCGATTAGGGTTGCCCCTGAGAGGCCATAGAGATGATTCCCAGAACCATCCAGAGCCTGACGAATATTCTGATGGTGGTGTGGGAAATCTTATTGAACTTCGTATCCATGCTGGGGATGTTACCGTACAGTCCCATCTTAGCCATTGTAACAAAAATGCTTCTTATACCTCTAACAAACCACAGAAAATAGAATAATTAAGTGTTGTGGCCAAGTTATTAGTGAGCAAATACTTGCTGAGGTAAAGAAGAGTGTACTTTATTCCATTCTTGCTGATGAAACGTCAAATTGTTCAAATAAAGAACAAATGTCGCTAGTGTTATGCTTTGTTGATGAGGAATTCAATGTAAGGGAGGAATTACTTCGCATTATTAATGGCAAGGAAGGTTTGTTGTGTCGGAGAAGGATCTGTTTCATAAAAACATGTTTGAAAACATTAAAAGAAATGCCCCGGTGCTGTCAGATCACGGTAAATGTTGGTAGTAGTGATACCCCATCTGGCGGATTCATAATTATTAGGTAAATTGAATTTTTAACAAGCTTTTTCAAATTTTGATGTCATGACTTCTTGCGAACCTACACGACCTTTAAACCTTCCGGGATCCCTAATCCTAGCTTGTCCATATCTCCTGTGTACCTTTAACTCCATAACTGCTACCTTTCCGTTTTCATTGTGAAGTAAAGAAAGAAATTTAAATGGCTGAGAGCGAATATGTCGTGCATCAAATAATAAATAATAAAAACAACACCAATTGTCTATGGAAGGCCATCCAAACCTATTATCTGTAAATTTGTTCGAATGGTTGTCAAAGACCAAGTTATCCAATTACGAAGACAAGCAAGTAAAGTCAAACCTGAAGCTATTGGCCTCTCGTCAGATGTTTCTCTCTCTCTCTGGTGTTTTAGTCATGGAACATCTTACGCCAGCCAAAAGCACAGAATCTCCTCGCCGAGGTGAAGCTAAATGGTATCAAAAGCAGCATAATTTCAAGTTCTGTTGGGTGATAGACTTAAATATATTTAAGATAGACTGAAGACAGTCATCACATCCTTATCTACAGTTCAAGTGATCTGGAACAAGCCAAAGATGATATCCCTACCACCAACTCCCACGTTATACAGAATATGACTATGAAACCGAAAAGAGAAAATATGCAAAATGTTTTGTAGTCCTGCATTGACAAGCCCAAAGAAAACGACCCCTCCATCATCATTTCCCAAGTCTGTGCCATTAAGTTCTCTACATCAACTGGGTAAGGTTATACCTCCTAAATGCAACCAGGACATAATGGAGCTATATTTAGAAGAGTTTTTGGTCGAAAAAAGAGTGGCAGGCTCCAATTTCAGTGAAAATATCTGAGCAAGAAGCCTTGTGGGGCATTCCGAAATGCCTTCGAAGCACAAGCAACGAGTGGCCTTAAACGTTACAATCTTCATACAATCAAATATATAGAGGAACTATTTGGTTCTTTGGATAACCATACGTGAAAATCTGTAGAGATGCAGTCTTTAACAAAAAGGGCTAGATTCGCCCCTGGCCATGTACTCCCGCAGTCTTACAAGCATTGAGCTGCACATGCATGCTCTATATTATACTTACCACCCATTGGTTGAGCAGCAGTATAATAATGGTACATTTACAGATGAAGCAAATGCCTTTGCTATGTGTTTGTCTGAAAATGCAATGGATCATGTGACAAGAGAAGATAGACCAAAGGCTGTTGTTGCAGAAGCTTACAATAATGCTCATAACCATCAATATTCCTCATTTTTATGTCTTTCACTATCGAGTGTTATCAAACTTCCCATCGAATCATACCATCCAATTTATTTCTAAGAGCCAGCAAAATCCAGATGATACTAACCCTCAAGAACAGGTTGATGCCCTTTCTTGCATGTTCAACTGTACCATTTTGCCAAGAGAAGCAAATGGAGATGATATTCAAATTTAGCGAATACACCTTTTTCGATGTGCTTCATTACCTATAGACTATGTTGAGACAACAGCAATTCCTACAACTAAAAATCATTATGTTGCCCTTTGCCAGTCAAGAAGATTTTGTCATTAAGCCATTATTTCCAAGTGTTTGTTTTGATTCAGCTGAACCATCCAGTAATCCCTATCCCTTAGTCAACAACATTTTAAATATTCTGCTTTATCCCAAATAAATTCAAAAAAACATGTCCAATGGTTTGATATCAATAGCAACACACAATTGATATCAATAGCAACACACTACCACTTCCAAGGGAGACGGGCAGAATAACGCGATCTTCTGATAATCAAGATGTGACAACATTTGTCCCAAAGAAATGCATAACCCTAACACGTCAACGATCATTCTTCATACGTGTATGCAGAGTGTGGAACACTTTACCAGACTCATTGTAATAATTTAAAACCAAATTGTATAATTACTATAATTGTGCGCTCTATCATTTTTATGTGACCGACAACCCTAGGACATGGAAATCAGTTTGTGCAAAATGTAATACTGCACGTAGTCTTAACAGCCCTCTGACCTTGTTGCACAAGTTTTGTATTTAGCATGTAATAATAGTTTTGTATTAATAGTTTTGTCTGTTATTTGTTTTGAGGACCACAGTAATTGGTTAAACTGTATTTATTGTTGATAATGTTTTTAATGTTTTTACTGTATGTAGACTGTAGGCAAAGTTTATTAAAATAAAAATAAAAATAAAATCTCGATTTGCTAATGATATTGGCAATTTTGTCAACTCGACTACTCCGTTAACTGATGAACCAACATATGTTTCCTGTGAATGAGTTTAACAGAAAGTTTTGTCATCCATGGTTGACATACTCAGAGGTTCTTGGTGGTGGTGAAAGCACACATAATGCCAGCAAACTAAACAAACTCTATAAAGCTCCTTTGACCTCCTGGAGTGTAGCACCACACAGGTGCCGTGATCACTCTGAAAAATCACCACTTAATAAAACCTCCACCATACGTGCATCACAGTTCAAATTATTTATGGAGCAAACGTCGACACCCATTGATGTACAGCTTGATGACTTAAAAAGAAAGCAAATTCAGAGAACAGAAAAACTAATACCATTGTTGAAACCATCATTCTTTGTGGTAGACAAAATATTCCTCTACGAGGTCATAGAGACGACTCAAAATACCTTGTCGCTGATAATGTAAATCCTGGCAATTTTCAAGAAATTTTAAAGTATGGAGCAAAGTGTGCAGGTGTTTCAGTGCAACATATAGATCTAAAACCATGCAAAATCGGGTAATCTGCATGCAGTCAGGAGCAATTGGTAAGAAATATGATGGACCATGTTCGTGTTGCTTCTGAGTTTTTTAACTTTCCCCAAAACGCTTTGATTTATTTGTTAAGACCACAAAGGAACTGCTTCCCAAAGCATGTCATAGTCATCTTATTGACGTATGTCGCACTAGATGGTTTGGGTGTTTTTATTGGTCTTTCTTGCTGTTGTTCGATGCTTTGAGCGGATTAAAGACAATGCAGATCGCAATTGGAATTATGAATCGACACAGAAAGCCTGTACTACAGTACTGTTGCTTTTCAGTTTATTGTAACCCTGGTTATTGTCTCAAGATGCCTGGAAGTAACCGACCCCTTACTAAACAACTACAGTCTTCTTCCATTGATGCTTTTTCGGCACGAGAAAAAGTGCCTAATTTGTGGTTCCAAGAAGCAGCAGGCATTGCCGAGAGTGTTGGTACAATGCCAGCAAAACCAAAGACAATAAGTAGACAAATGCATTGAGCAAATATGCCTGCAGAATCAGTTTCAGAATATTATCATTGGGTAATATCAATTCCTTTTTTGGATAATCTTACCACACAAAACCAAACCTGCTTTGATGTCATGGATGCAGCCTATGGTTTGCCAAAGAATGTTGTCACATTCAAATTGGAATACCAAATTTTCTGAGTTTCTTGAGATATACAAAGATGATCTTCCAGAATCACACTCACCACTGAATTGGAAAGGTGGAGTGAGAGATGCCGCTTGGCTGACAGTGCACTTCCATCCACACTTACTGATGTTTTGCCACTTGTGGACAAAATATCCTTTCCCGAATGTCTACACAGCACTTATAATTTTTGCTGCAATACCTGTCACCACTTGTACATGCGAGCGATCTATATCTGGTATACGATGACTAAAAACATTTCTACGGAATTCAATGTCAGAAGGCCGATTAAAAGGACTGGCTTTACTAAATGTTCATTGGGAAATGCATCTCAATGCAAACGAGGTCATTGACAGATTTGCAGACAAACATCAGAGAATGATGCTCAGTAATAAGTACTGTACAGTAACAATAATAAGAGTGCCAGAGAAAACAACCAAACACCTGTCCCTACTTTCTGGGTGGTTTGCCAACAATGACAACACATTAAGACTTGACTTTATCAACATGCAGAAACAGAAAGGTTGTAATGACTGTGGCCTTTTTGCTATAGCAATTGCAACAATTTTGTGCCACAACATGGATCCATTAGCACTGACATTCAACCAAGGAAAGACCTGGATGCCTGCTTTGTGTTAGGCAGGCTTGACCCATTTCCAGCATGGAAAAGGACAGTTATAAAAAATATCAAGTACAGTGAACAGATTCTGCAACGGTTTTGTAATTAGTGAGTGTATAAATAACAAGTTGTGTGCCCATTACTAGGGCATTGCTGTGCAAACTATCTGATAAAATCTAAAAGCAACGTTTAGCAGATACGCTATGTACACAAAAAGTTGTGTTGTTTGGTCATACCTCTTTACACTATTTCAAACTTCACTTGTGCTGTGTTTATTTAAACAAAGTTAAGTTGTGTTTTATTGGACACAGTTACGTTTTGTTATTTTTTGACCAATTGTTCTGTGTATTTTAACAATAGTCATGGAATTTGGGGAAACACCAACTAAGGTACAATATTATAATGCTAAGCGTTTGACCTATCGTGAACTGAGCAGTTATTTTGCTGTTATGAAGGCCTGAGTTCACAGATTAAAATCTCAGCAACAATACCGGAGTAAGTGGTGTTTCTACAAATTATATTTGTTAATATATTTGTTATGGAAGTAGTCTCCCAGGTCCTTGTACTTCTAATTCCACAGGTTGCCGGAAATCATCAATTTCCACGGGATAGTCAATGTACTGAATGTTAAAATAACTCAAGCGACGACAAAGAGTATGGAGACTCCACACGTACATTGGGTATTTCTTTGAAACAAAGTCTAGCACTTCTTTCCTTTAAGGTTCTCTTTGACATAATTTTCAAAGTCCTTTTTAAGCTCTTCATCATCTTTCTTGCATAAATGCCATAGCGAAGAAAGAAATCAAACTTGTTAAAATCTTTTCAGCTGTTCAAGCAGAGATTGTTGTTTGTGACTTGATGTTAGGGTTAGGATACATGAAGTACATTGTGGGCAGGTATGTCATGTATGTCATGTATGCCTAAACCTGAGCCATAGAGCAGTGTAGTTTTGAATTAAGTAATTTTGAATTAAGTAGTTTTGAATTGTCCACAAATCCCACGTTTTGCATTAGGTTATGTGAACCATTAAACTTTACAACCTGCTTCCCATGTAGAATTTATCACAGCAGGTAAAAAGTACTAAATCGTAGTATTTCAACTTTCGAGCATGCAATCAGGGGCAAAAATTATGGACTGAAATCATTAAATAGAATGATGGAATACCATGCATTTGTCAGTTTTCCTCGTCGAGTAATAATAATAGCGAATTATCGTGAAAAACAATATAATTTTGGTGAATTTAAATCCAAGTATATTGATTAGTCCAACTGACAAGCTGATGGGTATTCTATAGCCATAGCAATATCTATTTGTTTGCATTTTTAACTGGTATATCGATTCTAGTATCCGTATATCCATTCTGGTATTATATATAAAGTATCAGTGATGAACAGAATGAAACAATCTATTGGTGTGGGAATTATCATACCTTTTGAAACCAAATTTGTGCAGTATCTCCACATCTTGGTGTGAGCAGAAAGATATTTATGACAACTGAATATTAAGATTTTTCTTTATTTTATATACCAGGCCCTTTTAATCTAATTTTCCTTTCTACAATTTTGTATCTTTTAATGAATGTAATGATGATATAGAAGTAGTTGAAGGTAATTATACAATCTGTTCCTTCAACAGGCTAACACCAATGGATCCAAACTCTCAGGAAGGAGCAAGGGGCTGCTGCGGTGCCAACTTGTACCAAAACCAAAAAGCTAAAATATGACACAAAAGACAGAGAGCTTTACAGGATGTTAGCATGCCAGGTGCCTCTCATTGATAATGTTAACTGGGTGATAAGTGGTTCCATCTGGAATGTGTTGGAATTATAATTAGAATGTTAGGTTAGAATTACCTAGGAAAAGGTTTTGTGGCTGCTCAAAATCTAATGCACTTAGTTGTTTCATGAACAAGTTACAACAGCTTAAAAGAAGCACGTGCGAGTTTCGAAAATTATTTTTCTGTATATAATTTGTTGAAAATTTACCATATTTTGTTTTGGAAAAAGTGGACCTCATATGTGAATCCCCATATGTGGATTAGTCATTTAATTTCCAACGTATTTGTCATGTCGTTTTTTAATAAGGAAAAAGTGCAGTATCAAAGACTTCTTAGTGTTATATGCTCACTGTTCTTCCTTGTCTTGAGGTATTTCATTCTTCGTGTTATATTGCCATGGCTACTTTCAATAAAATTATGCAATATGATTGATCCACATGCAGTCCAGAGCTTCTATCCACTTTACCTATTCCTTTACCCATTTCTTATACTACGTTTTTATTCAGCTTACACTTGTTCAGCTTCTTATTGCTGCGAGCACCGGCGAGCAGCCCACTATTGTTGACACAGATCTCGATTATTGCGATTTTTGTTTGTCACAATGATTTTGAGCACGCATATGTCCAGCAGTGTCACGATAAGTCTAATGTGCACCGCGCACGCTGCTTCCCCTAGCGCCATGAGAGCATGGCAGCTATTAAAGGTAAGTGTATTTGTTAATTTTATCATGTCAAATTTGAACTTATTTGTTGCTGGAAGCATTCATCAAGGTAACGAACGATTTAGTGACATTTCATGGGGTAGACAATGCTCTTTTATGAGTTTTTCAGCATTGTTATATGCTCAGACTTTGCCGATCGAACAGTGGACCGCATCCACGGTAGACGAGATACTCGCTGATGGAGATCGACTTTATCTCTCGATGCCCTTGTAAGTAGATCCATCCCTGATACAGAGACATTGAACCTGAACTACCTGCCCAGTGTGGTGCATTGTTCTGTAACTTCTGTTGACAGTAACATGAACAATATGCAAATTACGACACAAACAAATGATTCGCTTCTTTGGGCTGAATCACAAACAAATTATCTGCCTCCCTGGCCCTGGGCGGATGTTGAGTCGCTTATTAGGGTGCATCTATTTTATTGGGGATTTGTTGAAATTATTGGATTTACTTACTTTATTTGAAACGAACCTTATTTATATTACTGTTGTTGTTCGTTTAATTATTGATTCTATTACCGTTATTGGGGTACATGTTATTACACAACTTGCATTACACCTGTTTATTAAACCGTAATATTAAACCTTTGGCATTGGTGTTATAATAAAATTATTTTTGTTGTTCTGAAGTCATTAATCTTACTGTACCAATTATGCATTAGCTTTAAAATCCACAAGTTCTGCCTGAAAGTCAAGGAAAAATTGTCTGTTCAAGGAATTGTCTTTTCCCGAGTTGAGATGGGCCTTTACACTTTCCCTGGCAGCAGGCCAAAACACTCCCAAAATATGTGTGTGTATATGGAACTCCTTGTTTTAATAATATATTAGTGTATTATGATGTACTGCTGCCCAGTGTTTACTCGCAGCATTTCACTTACAATTTGTAATTCTAGTAAATATATATATATGGATCTAATCGTATACAACTCCATATTCAAGAATATACTACAATATCAGGAAACGTATGCAAATATTTTAATTATATATGAGTATTTGCTATTAGTACTCACAAACTCTATCGCCAGAGTTCACAACGTTCTTTTTCTCAAACATCCAAAATAGGAAAGAGACTTTATTAAACATCAGCTCTTTAGAGGACATGAATCTCGTTTTACTGAAACATTGATTTTTTAAATTATTTTTTCCAGAAGATATCGCACATTTGTTTTATTAAATGTTATTTTCAAACGCTAGGACGACGACTTTATGGATATATTGAGTGGTCTTTTTTATGCTTCCTGACCAACAAAGTGAGAAAAATACATCAACGAAATTGGAATACCTAAGTGACATGCTTGTCCCAGAAGTACATCTAGTATATTTGTTTTCTGTTCCCATATAATAAATATACGTTTTACACATTTTTAGGCATATGTTTGCTTTGTCATGGAAGTCGAAAGAGTACACAGGCATATTGCAGATAAATTGTTGTTTGGCTGCACAGAACTAGGGCGCTTATATATAGGGCGGTGCAATGGCAATGGGCAAATTGATAGATGCGGGGACTGGTTACGAGATTGCACCTCCAGGCAAAAACCCAGAGGGAAAACCAAAACAAACATGGCAGGTAATGCAATTATGCTTGATGTAGAAGTCTCTGAACTGTGTTTGCAGGAGGATGTGGATAGTGAGGTCAACCTTTCTGATCAATATGACTTTTCTGTTGATTCTGCTACTATATATTCTGGTATAACTAACAAGAATTTGGAGCTATTTCTGCAAACGCTCGGCAAAATTTACAACCCTCTGTCAAACGATATAACGTATCATTTCGGCTATCTAAACTAACAAAATTGATCTTTTTCGATAACTTTTCGTAATAACCCTATTCAATAGTTGTTCCATACATCGCCAATGAAAACACCGCCGATGTGGCAAATGAAAATCCCGTTGTCACGAATTTCTCCGACGGAGACAACGCGGAGCATACCAATGCAGCTTACCAAATTGCGCACGACAATGTTTCAGAAGAATCGCTCATGGAAATAAAATACGAGTCGATCGATGAGGCTGAGCTACTTAGGATTGACGAAACCGAAACGTACAATAACGCTCAACGAACATCTGACCACGTTTACAACGACAACGAACAAAACGAAAATAATACCGATTAAAAATGAAGCTTACCAAATTCAGCACGACAATGTTTCAGAAGAATCGCTCATCGAGCAAATTACAACACAACCTGAAAACAATACGAACATCAACAATGGCGCTTCTACAAGCACTGTAGAGACTTGACGCGTATTCTATACTATGCGTAATTCGAAACTCTCCTTCTTGTGATTTGATTAGATTGTGTGATCGCATGTGACATTCACACGGTTTATATATTGACCTTTAAATCATTATATTATGACCGTCTCGCTGTCTTAGCTTACGTTCATATCTTTCCACTATATGAACTAGCCGTACATTCAACTCCATTGCTTGCTTAGGTATGTGTTCCTGTCATCTATCTTACTTATTTCCATCATACCATTTGCTATATTATTATTATTGATGTTTCAGAAATCCTCATTGTTTAATAAATATCTACACAAACAACGAGTCTTTCTTTATGAGGATTTCTAAATGGTGATTGTACGATGCAGTGTCCCTGGATGGCAGTTCCAGTCGGATGATGTCACCAAAGCAGTTGCCTTGCTCACAAACCACGGCCTCGCGCACACAGTGACAGCCGCTCCGCAAAGATTACGCAGAACTAAACTAGAGCGCCCAAAGGTCGATGTTGGCGTGACATTGGAATGGAACGTATTCGTCCTACACTGGAACGTGTTCAGAAGCGGTTCGGGCATCGACGACGACTCAGCGTCCTCGCAATTGTTTCAGTGCGTTGGGCCTGCCCTAGGAGACAACCTACTGAAGATGGACGCCGAAGCTGCCACAAAACCGCTGCCAGACCTCCCCATCGCCAGTCGCCACCACCAGGAGCGTGATGAGCCATTTCGGGCGTTCGCTGCACGAGTTCGTGGCAAGGCAGAGACGAGTGCATTTAAGGCGAGGTGCCAGTGCGGCAATGACGTCAACTACACGGACCACACCATCCGTGATGTCTTGCTGAGCAGCATCGCTGACCTCGACATCCGACGCGAGATTCTTGGCACACAAGCGATTCTACAAACCCCCCGTAAACGACGCGATCGCTCTCGTCGAAAGCAAAGAGATGGTGGGTAACGTCCTTCCCTCATTGAGCCTGTCCGCCGTCTCGTCATTCCGCAGTAAACAGAATGCACCGCCGGCAGCGCCCCCGTTAGCACTTCTGTGCTCGAAACTAGCGCCATGTCCAAGTTGCAAGAAGCCTACCACCTCTACAGCGTGCGTGCCTACGGATTGAACGTCAAACCTCACTCGGTCTGCATCGACTGCTACAGAGCCAAACGCCGCAGCGGGCGCCGGCAAGGCCCACCCGCCTCTACTGTACAGGCCGTGGAGTCAGGACCGGTATCCCAAATTGCAGCCCAACATTCCGAAGAGGCAGCGCCTACCCACCCACGACGTCGCAGACGGAAACACGCTGCTGTCACAGGTAAGGACGGCAAGACAGCGTCTCCCACGACCCTCGCGTCTTCACCAATGATGCATCGAGACGAGCACGCCTCAGCGACCAGCTGACTCCGGTGCGCAGTCAGCCTTACGCTCACTGACGGACTACCTCGCGCACGGTTTCCCACACGCACGGTTTCCCACGCGAGGCCCTCGCACCCGTCACGCTCGGCCTATCAGATGCCAACCACTCACCCATATCTATTATAGAGGGAGGCTTCTTCGCACGGATTGCAACCAACAAGGTAAAGTAGCTACATGTCGCTCGATGATATACGTCAGCAAGTCCGTCCAAACTATGTACCTATCGCTTGAGACCATGCTCAACCTTGGCACGAGACTTCCCACCATAGGCGAAGTAGATAAACCTTCCGATCGTCAACAGGGCCTTGAGTTTGACAACAGTGCCACGCCCCCTTCCTGTGGACCAACTTCCGCTAACGCCGTCCGTGCGGTCAATGGTGGGTGCAATGCAACCTCCAACTACCACTGTGCCCCAGAACAGTGTACGCCTGAGAACAACAGCCAGATGAAAACCTGGTTACTCTACAGATACGCATCCACGTTCAACACCTGCCTGCATCGAGTGCTCCCCTGCGGAAGGACCTCCAGTGGAAATCCAGGAAATCAGGAAAATTTCTGTTACAAAAAAACAAGAGAATATTGTTGAGATGAGAAACATTTAAAAAAAATTTTAATGAGGAAAAATTTGTTGCGGAACTGCTGAAACAGCGCTGGGAACAAGTGTATTTTTTTGCCGAAGACCCAAATGATGTGGGAAATTTGGAAAAAATTATTCTTAGAAGTCCTAGATAAGCATGCACCACTTCAATGCAAAAAAATCAGATCAATAAAAGTCCCTTGGATTACAAGTAATATAAAGAAACTTATAAATACAAGGGACAAATTAAAACGAAAAGCCATTTTAACGAACCTAGAAAATGATTGGTTAAATTATAAAAAGACTAGAAATAAAGTAAACATAGAACTAAGGAATGCCAAAAAAGATTATTATTCCTCGAAAATTGCTGGTCAAAAATTCAATCCTAAAAAAGCTTGAAAAAATATAAATAACTTATTAGGTAGGCAAAACAAACCAACAGTAGTGAATGAGATTAATCTAGGGCATAATAATTTTACGACTCCCAAAGATATTGTAGAGTGCTTTAATGATTATTTTTCAAATATTGGCCCTGATTTAGCTAGCAAAATTGATACTTCAAATTATAATTTTGAAACGTATACTAAACATGCTAAATCAGAATTTACAGCATTCCAGCCTGTTACTGTCAGTAATGTCTGTCGTCTCTTGCATGGGCTTTCTAGCAATAAAGGCACTGGCATTTACAAGATTTCTTGTAAAATTATTAAAATAGCTGCACCAGCTATTTCAGACTCATTGACACTTATTTTTAATCAGGCTATTACTCTATCCTATTTTCCTGATGAATGGAAAATGGCTAGAATAATACCTCTGTATAAAAATGGCCAACGAAATATTCCAGGAAACTATAGACCGAAAAAATATGGAAAATTATGGAACGAATTCTATGATCAACTGTATAACTATTTAACAAAATTTGAACTTCTGAGTAATTCTCAATTTGGTTTTCGAAAATTTCACTCCACAGCAACTGCATTACTGGATTGTACCAATGATTGGTATGTGAATCTAGACAGAAAAATGTTTAACCTAGTAGTTTTAATTGATTTAAAAAAAGCATTTGATACTGTTGATCATCAAATTCTGTTGAGGAAGTTAGAGCTCTATGGAATAAAAGGACAAGCTCTAACTTTGCTCAAATCTTATCTCACAAGCAGAAATGCCAAATTAAAAATTCCTGTTCTACAAAGCGACTGATTAAATGTGGCGTACCACAAGGCTCTATCTTAGGGCCACTATTCTTTTTGTTATATATTAATGATTTGCCTGAATGTCTAAATAAAACAAAACCTCGGTTGTTTGCTGACGACACAAATCTGACAGCTTCGGGAGATTCTATAACTGACCTAGACTGCAGTAAATTCTGATTTGCCTAAATGTAGCTAAGACAGAATTTATGTTAATTGGTTCAAAACCAATGATAAAAAATATTTCTGATTCAGATCTAAATGTTTTCATTGAAAATAAACAAATTAAACAAGTTAGCGAATGTAAAACTCTTGGATTAATAGTTGACCAGCATTTATCGTGGAAAAGTAACACTGAAAATATTTGCAAAAAAATAACAGCAGGAATCTCTGCTATTCGTCGGGTCAAACCTTTTGTTGACATGTATACACTCATTTCGATATATAACGCTATTGTTCGGCCATACTTTGATTACTGCTGTGAAGTATGGGATGTGTTTGGTAAATCGCAATCAAAACGACTCCAAAAACTGCAAAATAGAGCTGCTAGAATTATCTTGAACATGAGCAATGACGTAAATCATTCTATTGCTTTACGTACATTGGGCTGGGAGCCACTCAAAACAGAAAGGAAGAAAGCTAAGGCAAAAATGATGTATAAAGTATTAAATAAAATGGGTCACAAATCACTCACTAATCTTTTTTCATACAAAAGTGAGAAAACAAATTACAACCTTCGGGACATTTCAAGTGGTCTTAGTTTACCAAAACCACGTACTAACAATATGAAAAATAGTTTCATGTATGACGGAGCCAACCTTTGGAATTCTATTCCAAAGGAAATTAGGGAAAGCAAAACTCTTTCTTCCTTTCGAAATAAAATCACTGCTCACATCAGACATAGAGTAATAAATAACTTCAGGTGCCTGTAAACTAAGATTCTAATAACGTTCTTATCATATAAATAATTTAATATTCTACCTCATATATTATTATATTCTACTGTAAATAGCTCTTAATATCATTCTTCATGTAACATTTTCTATTTTTGCACACGCCCCTCGTGGAAATCAGCTTCGGTTGACGGGGCCTGCGTGTATAAATAAAGTTTCTATCTATCCTTCCGCCACCCCTAAAGTATGCCACACGGCGGCTAACATAGCGCTGAATTGGCAGGAACGTGTCCACACCGACCTTCTGAGGGACGAAGTCCTCGGTGTGATCGAGCGAGCCACTGCATGGTCATCACACGAAAGCACGATTGCTCCCCTCGCCGCATAGTCGACCTCTCTCCCCTCAACAAATTTTGTAAACGATAAACATTTGCCACTCAGTCATCTTTCCACTTGGCACGCTACATTCCGAAGAACACATTGAAAACCGTCACAGACACCTGGAACGGCTACCATAGCATTCCTCTCCGCCACTCACGACATTCATCACACCCTTCGGTCGATGGCGCTACACCAGAACCCCCCAAGGGTTCTTATCCTTGGGTGATGGGTACAATCGCCGTTTCGAAGCTGTCCTGGAAAATTTTGAACGACAAGAGCGCTGTGTAGACGACACTGTACATTACGACTCGGACCTCGAACAGCACTGGTGGCGCACAATCGACTTCCTGACCTGCGTTGGCCAGGTTGGCATTGTATTGAATCCGGATAAGTTCCAGTTCGCCGGAAAAACCATTGACTTTGCAGGATTTCGAGTATCGGACTCATTCATCGAACCCCTCAACCTAGACGCCATTAGACTTCCCGACGTCACCACAAACCTTTCCTCAGCCCCAGGCACAAATTCTCCTGGTCTGCCGAGCTGGAGAACGCTTTCAAGGCCTCGAAGGAAGCGATCATTACGGCCATCCGCTAAGGTGTGGAGATTTTCGACATGCAACGGCGTACATGTCTTCGGCCGGATTGGTCGACCCGCAGCATCGGCTATTTCGTAATGCAGAAGCACTGCGGCTGCCCTTGCGACGCTCCAGACTACTGTAACGGAGGCTGGCGCGTGACACTGGCTGGATCCCGTTTTTTGTCATCTGCCGAGCAACGCTACGCACCTATCGAAGGTGAGGCACTGTCTGTCGCTTGGGCCTGGAGCAGTCCCGATACTTCACCCAAGTATCGTAGTGACAGACCACAAGCCCCTGGTGAAAATCTTCGGCGACCAGACACTTGACGAGATCACAAACTCGCGACTGTTCCGCTTGAAGCAACGCACCTTGCCATGGCGATTCGACATTATGCACGCGTCTGGCAAATCTAACCACGCCGCCGATGCCACATCGCGTCATCCCTCATCCGTCATCCCTCAGGCTCCCTCAACAGCGCTGGCGTAGAATACTACATGGAGACTGCGCTTATGGCGGCTATAGAGCGTGACCGCTGTGAGCTTACCACACTGTCCTGGTCTGACAGCCCAAGAAACTGCCCGCGATGCTTCGATAACTACCCACTAGAACTTGTCGGGCGAGACATCCAAGACAGTGACAGTAGTAACGCCGCCATCGCGCCATTCTGGGCTATCCGCGACTCTATGCTCAAAACAGCGTGATCCTCTACAAAGACCGCGTCATCATCCCGCAGTCACTTTGTCAATGCATCTTACGACACCTGCACGCAGCACACCAGGGCACTTCTGCAATGGAACAACGCATGCGTGCGATTGTCTACTGGCCTGGAATGACAAAAGACATCCAAGACACCAGAAACAGCTGTTCCTACTGCAACAGGAATGCCCTTCACAAGCCGCTACGCCACCACTCCCATTACCCCCACCGTCGACCCCATTCGAGGCCGTCTTCGCTGACTTTTTTGATAACGGCGGCCGTCACTACCTAGTTGTCGGTGATCGCCTCTCTGGATGGTCGAAGTGTTCGGGTCCACGTCAGGCACCAATCAGGCGTCAGGTGCCTTGGACCTGGTGCGCCACCGTACCTTCTTCGCCACATTTGGCATCCCGGAAGAGCTCTCTGCAACGGTGGCCCGGAATTCTCCGTGGGGTGCACAAAAGACTTCCACTCCCTCTGGGGCGTCCGACATCGCGTGTCGTTGGCCCACTCTTCCCTCAGTCAAATGGTAGAGCTGAGGTCGCCATAAAAAAGGCGAAGGGGCTCCTAATGTCAAACACTGGACCCACAGGAACTCTAAACCATGACTGCTTCCTGCGTGCAATGCTCCAGCTGCACAACACACCTGATCCGGACTGCGACGTATCCCCAGCACAGATCGTGTTCGGCCGCCCATTGCGAGATGCCTTCTCTTTCGTCAACCGCCTTGAGAAGTTCTCTAACCCAAACATCCGCCCGCTGTGGCGTGAAGCTTGGAAGGCTAAAGAAGATGCCCTCCGCTCCAGGATGACCCTCTCAACAGAGAGCCTGGCGGCACATACACGCAGCCTCCGACCGCTAGACATCGGCGACAAAGTCTTCGTCCAAAACCAGAATGGCCACAGCCCGACAGATCTGGAATGGTGATGGAATCCCTTGGCCTAACCCATATACTAGGTCAAGGGACGGATCTGGGCGCCTTACGTTACGCCACCGCCGCTACTTGGGTGGTTTTACCCCAGCGACGTCTGGAATCGCATCGCATGCCTATACCTGCATTGCGTAAAGCTGCTGCCACTCCTGCTGCCGCGACCTCGACGCCTGCACGCCTCCCGCAACCTACTCCGGAGATGCCTGCAACACCAGCCTCGTCCACACCTTCTGTTGCCAAATGCCCCATTATATTTAAAAAGATTTTAGAGCAACATGGTTTCTATTTCTGCCTTTAAACGCGGTTTCAAAAGTTGACGGGTATTCTAGAATTGCTCCCAAATTTCTACTCCCACAAACAACAAGGACTCCAACATTATATCTTCTTCCTAAGATACACAAACCTGACATACATTTCAGACCGATAATATCTGGCTGTGAAGGTCTGACAGTCAGCCTTTCACAATATGCTGATCACCTTCTCAAACCACTAATGAACAACATCGATTCGTATGTTAAGGACTCAACAACGAACTACCAACAGACATAATACTTATTACATTAGATGTAAGAGCTTATATACTAACATACCCAATGAAGAAGGCATTCAAGCCTGTATATGGACAACTCATACAATACAGACCCACAAACCATAACTGAAATACTCTCACTCATACTAAACAACTTCTTTACATTCAACAACGAATACTTTCTACAAATTCATGGGACAGCAATGGGCTCTCCTATGGCCCAACATATGCTAATATTCACCCAACAATTAAGTTTGATTACAAATACTCCTAAATCTGTAAATTTCCTTGACACAACAATTTACATCAACAACGACAACAAACTGGAGTCAGACCTTTACATTAAACCAACAGACAGAACACTATTATTACACAGCAACTCTTTTCACCGAACGTCTTGCAAAAATGGTATCATCTTTAGTCAGTCACTTCCATATCGCCGCATCATTACAGATGATACACTATTGCATACAAGACTTGACAACTTAGCTATTATACTAATTAACCGTGGATACAAACGAGAAACAATACACACGGCTTTTGAACAAGCAAAACAATACTCACAGCCTGAACTACTAAACAACCAACAACCAAAAAATAACAGTCCAATCTTTTCTATCCCATATAATAACACGACACACATTGGACAAATACTACGTAAACACTGGCACATAATAGAACAAGATCCTACATTGCGCATATTCTATGGCCAGAAGCACCAATTGTTCAGTCTTAGTTATAGGCCAAATGCCGCATGCTATGATAAATACATATGCATCTACATAATAGCAACCCCAGTGTTGGTCTAATTACCTACATCCCAACTCAAAAATCATCTTTCCAGCTGCCATATCTTCCTCGTATAAATGCCATAGCGAAGAAAGAAATCAAACTTGTTAAAATATTTTCAGCTGTCTGATTGTTATTTGTGACTTGATGTTAGGGTTATGATACATGAAGTACATTGTGGGCAGGTACGTCATATATGCCTAAACCTGAGCCATAGGCAAGTGCAGTGTAGTTTCGAATTAAATAATTTTGAATTAAGTAGTTTTGAGTTGTCCCAAAATCCTGAGTTTTTGCATTAGGTTATGTAAGCCATTAAACTTTACAACCTGCTTCCCATGTAGGATTTATCAGAGCAGGTAAAAATACCAAGCAGTAGTATTTCAACTTTCGAGCATGCAATTAGGGGCAAAAATTGTGGACTGAAATCATTAAATAGAATGATGGAATACCATGCATTTGTCAGTTTTCCTCGTCGAGTAATAATTACGAATTATCGTGAAACAATATAATTTTGGCGAATTTAAATCCAAGTATATTCATTAATCCAACTGACAAGCTCATGGGTATTCCATAGCCATAGCAATATCTATTTATTGTTTGCATTTTTAACTAGTATATCCATTCTAGTATCAGTATATCCATTCTGGTATTATATATAAAGTATCAGTGATGAACAGAATGAAACAGTGTATTGGTGAGGGAATTATTATACCTTTTAAAACCAAAGACAGTGGAGTATCTCCACATCTTGGTGTGAGCAGAAAGATATTTATGACAACTGAATATGAAGATTTTTCTTTATTTTATGTACAATTTTGTATTTTTAAAGAATGCAATGATGATATAGAAGTAGTTGAAGGAAATGATACGATCTGTTCCTTCAACAGGCGAACACCAATGGATCCAAACTCTCGGGAAGGAGCCAGGGGCTGCCAACTTCTACCAAAACCAAAAAGCTAAAATATGCCACAAAAGACAAGAGAGCTTTGCAGGATGTTAGCATGCCAGGTTCCTCTCGTTGATAATGTTAACTAGGTGATATGTGATGGTTGTGGCATGTGGTTCCATCTGGAATGTGTTACAATACAATACAATACAATAAATTACAAATGGTTAATAAATTTTAAAATAATATAAAAATTAATAAAAGTTAATAAAAATAATAGCAGTCTTCATATTTTGGTACTGATTGTACTGATTCACCACCATATGTCTGATACTTCAGGGATGCATCTGGATAAATATGACAATATAGAAATCAAGGTTTTGTATTAGCATTTTATATTAGACTAAAAATATGCTATGACATCATAACTGTGTTTGCAACTTTGCATCAATAACAACGTGGCTGATTGTAGAGAAATCCTGATCAATTTAAATTTAATTCATTTAAATTGAACTGTACCTTTATAAATTTATTGGGATTTTTTAAAGAACAAAGCAATTCTATGCAACACTAACTGTTGGGGAAGGGGGTATATACTGGAATTGATCCAAATTGATCAAGTATGCTGAGTCCCTGACAGGGAAGTCTGATCTCTAACCATTGAGCTTCATGGACTTATATTTGGTCGCTTTGACATGTGAACTCCTAACTTGTCAATCATTACCAGTATCAATACCAGTATGTATGTAACAATATAATAATTATTACTGATGTGTTGAGACTTTTGGTCAGAAGAACACATGTCAAATTGGGCAATTTAGCCTTCTGGTAATAAACAAATAAATACCTGGATTGTTTTGCTGGTATTCATCCATTTTCTCTTCCAGTCTTTGGAACATTTCTCCATTCTTGCCACCAAACTTATCTTCTGTGAATTGGCTATATAGATAGTTAAAATCTCTTCTTCTAGGGGTGATGGATCTATCTGCTTTCATAACATGGTAGCTTATCTCATCATTGCAGGGTTCTTTGAGGTTTTTTAGAAAAATCTGCCAGGCCATGGATGGTGTATTCCCATCCACAAACAGTTTATTGACTTTCTAGAGAGAACAAGGTGAAATGTTTTTAAAATTTGAAGCCTTGAGATTTGCTGTGTTATGATTGTGTTCCCACTTAACATCAACAGAGCAAACACCACTCGTGTTTATTTTTATGACCAGCTGGAAAGGGCAGTTCGTGTTTTTTACTCTTGCTGCTGGGTAGAGCTTAAGCTTTCTCTGAGGATCCTTGCTGGGGCTCCATCTTCGGGTGTTGTGTTGGCACCTATAATAATGCTGGAAAACATATCCTGCTGTTGGCTTTTTCTTTGTTTTGATCTTCAACATCATGGAATTGATGGTTTGAAATTCTGTTAACCAGCTATCAATATTTTC
This sequence comes from Chrysogorgia sp. JL179-B06, assembly GCA_035772405.1. Lineage (NCBI taxonomy): Eukaryota > Metazoa > Cnidaria > Anthozoa > Scleralcyonacea > Chrysogorgiidae > Chrysogorgia > Chrysogorgia sp. JL179-B06. The sequence continues at coordinate 2,290,282 of JAYKKM010000209.1, forward strand.
GGCAGTTATGTCTTCACTGACGAAAGAACATTGCTCTGTTGACAAGTTGTGGAACTTGTAAGAGTAATCCTCTGGTAGTTTATCCAAAAGACTACCTTCTATTCTTTCTTGTTCAAGATTCGATAAAGGAATACACAGAAAATGGCTGTTAACCTAACTAATCACAGAATTCATCAACTTGTCCAAGTCTAACATATCCGCCATATTTGCAAGTATGCGGGAACCTTGGGACCTCGAGGAATTCACTCCGCTTACCCAGCATTCTATGAGAGCTGGGATGGTAACGACGCTTCGGGAGTATAACGACCGTTTACGAAAGGGAAAATTGCGTCGCCGATTCTATTCCCATAACTCACCTATCAAACGTGTGCGCTGTTGAATTAATCACGAGTCAATGAGAATGAATTAATAGTGAGCATGTGCGAATCGGAGAAAGAACGCTTGTACTGGTCACATGGTTATATTGAATAATTAAATGTTATTAATATGCAAATCTCATTAAAAATGGTTTCTCTAGTTGCTGTAAAATGCATTATCTGTTTTGTGAAATTGGAAAAGAAATGGTTAATTCCTCGTGTACGGGAGAGACGTCAAGGTTATTTTCCCAGGATTCAGAAACTTTACAAGAACAAAAATCCTAACCATAACCCAAATAAAAACTCTAGTCCTAAACCTGAAATACTAACCCAACTCCTAAACCTTATAATTCAATGCAACAATATTCTGTGTCTGCTACCTGAGGAAGCAACCAAAGAAATGCAATGTTAATATTGTGTCTGGGAAAAGATATTTTAATGTAGAGGCTGAAATCGAAAACCTTCCATTTGTGGTACAGCTGGTTTCCAAGCATATTTGCCGCCCGTGTCTGAATTCCCTTAAGTGGCAAGCAAACGTGTGAAGAAAATTGGATGATCTTGACACAAAGCTCTTACTAAGGTACCAAGAGAAAGCTTGAGAGAAAGGTATATCTGTGAAATCAAAAGAATCGGCGAAACGTTCTTTGTCATTTGGCGAAGATGCACAACCTCCTTATGCAATTGCACCATCAATGCAAATGCGACAAATTCAGATGAACAACATCTTGAGACGTTACTTCGTGTCATTCTGATAAAGGGAAAAGAAGCATTAGCACAACATAGTATCCACTATTCAATCCTATAATTACTACAACTCCTTAAAGAATTTCTTTAGAACAACGAGCACATGTTGTCGATTCTCCAGAAATTCTTCAGAAATTCTTCGATCACGAGCAACTGAGAGTGAAAACGCTAATGCTAATGTAAGCGAACAATTGATGTAAGCGAACAAATCTCAGCGATGAAATTTATACTGACAAGCAGAATATTGCTGAACTTCTAAATACATTCTTGTGACCCAGCCACAGAAATTAATCAGTTCGCTGTAATCTAATATCTCAGCTGTTTCACCTCAAGGAACCGCTAACTTTAGTTCTGATTCGTCTCGCACGTCTATCCCACTCCAAATACCCAATATAATAACTCCTAAACATATTGAGATGTTTTTCCAATCTATTCCATCACACAAGGCCACAGGATCAGATGGTATTGGTACAAAAATCCTAAAAGTTGCTGCTCCCGCTATTTCATTATCTTTAAGTCGCCTGATCAACCATTGTATTGACAAAAGTACTTTTCCATCAGTATGGAAGAAGGCGAAGGTAACACCAATCTATAAAGGTAAAGGAGATAGGGAAGACCGAAGATATGAATAATTATAGACCTATCTCTGTATTACCTTTGCTTTCAAAGCTACTAGAGAAACATATCCACCAAGCCTTCTATAATTATTTACAGGTCAATAATATTCTATACGACTTCCAATCCGGTTTCTGTAGGTCACACTCTACTGAAACAGCGCTCATCCGACTCGTGGATCAACTCCTCATGGACTTAGACAGAAATCACGTAAGTGGTCTCGTATTCATCGATTACAAAAAGGCTTTTGACCTTATGGATGACGTTCTTCTTTTAAAGCTGGTAGCTTGTGGTATTGGGTCGAAAGAGATTGCATTCATTGCTAGTTATCTGGAGCGTTGTACTCAATTTGTAGACATAGACGGTGAAACGTCAACACATAAGACGATCACGCATGTAGTTCCACAAGGATCGGTCCTTGGCCCACCATTATTCATAATATTTATTAATGATCTTCCAAAAGCTATTATGAAATCCGTTGTAGATATATATGCAGATGATACTACATTAAGTGCATCAACTGCCTGGGAATCTTCGCCATATGTGATTCAGTCATGAAATGTCTGAATTCAAGTCATGAAATGGTCACTAGACAACAAAATGATCCTCAACTCGTCAAAAACAAAGACCATGTTTGTCACTGGTAAGCGACTGGCAAGAAAATTCGACAAATCAGAACTACACATCATGGTTGAAGGAGATAAGATTGAGGAAATTAAATCACACAAACTCCTTGGACTACGACTTGATAAGGACCTAAATTTTTCTGATCATGTGGATGAAATATGTAAAAAATTAGCGCAAAGAATTGGAATCTTAAACAAAATTAAACGTCATCTCCCAGTCCCACTTAAAGAACGAAAACTATACTACAATGCAATGGTAAAGCCCATGATGTATGGCTGCACCATATGGAGCTCATGTTCATGTGAGAATATTGACAAAGTGTATAAATTCCAGAAGAGAGCAGCGTGTGTCATTCTCAATGCTGACACAAGAGAAAGAAGTGCAAAGTTATTTAAGGAACTGAACTGGTAGTCCGGCAGATTGGTGAAATAATTGTGGGATTTATGGTAAAAGCAACAAATTTGGCACAGAGATAGGAAATCACCTATTGAACATTATTAGATATGGACCCAACTGGGATCTATCCCAGAATGTGTATAATTTGAGGCCTGTATTATACTGGAGTTCTGCCAGCATGAAAACGAGGCTGGGGAAAATAATTATTCAATATGAGCGCGTACAGTCTAAGGATGAAATGAAAGAAGTGGAAAGAAGTGACCTACGAAAAAATAAAACAGAAATTTGTTTAGTAGTATTATTGAGACCAACCAAAGGTTATAAATTCGTCACGTGACCAACACGTGATAAAAATAGCAGTCATCCTATCACCATACTTTTGACCATTATCACCTAGGTATTTCTTTTTGCTGAACGTAAGCATAGAATATACAATTTACATTTACTTGAGGCTGTGCACATGCACGTAAATAATTTGAAAGACACTTTAAGAGTCATGTGACTGCGTAAATTTTTTCCGGACGATACAAAAACATAAACCAGCTAAAAACAGTGACATCATAACAAAAACAATACAGTGACATCAGGATTTTTAAAGGAATATTTCACTAGTAATAAAGGTAATAATGTATTTTCTTATTATGTACATTCAAGATAAATTGCTCAGTCTCTCTCACAAACTCCCCCGCAATTACACAGTGCGGTGCATGGCAACTCGGCTCGGACACATTTACACCGCCCGGTGCAGCCTTTCTCGCTCTTGCATCCACATTTCAGTAGCTGTTGGCAACTCTGTGATGCATGAGGAATAGTCATCCACAATGGCTCCCATGTTTGATTAGTGTCCTTTGGCCACCCCCACTCACTTGGGCACGGGGCCTGATACGATGGCACCAAGGACTTGCCCCAGCAGTGACCAGCCTGGTACATGGACCTCTTCGTGTGCTGAAGAAGGGCGTCACCTGTGGGTGGAATGGCGTCAATCTATCTCCCCTTTCGTGTAAAGAGGTCTTTCCGCGCCTCGTTAACTCTTGTACAGGTACTAATACGGTCATACATGATTGAAACATATCGCTCGATGACAGGCATTGAATCGGACACATCTGATATACTGATGGTGCACTGCTCAAACCATGGAAGACTGGTGTAATTTCTTCGAACGTGTCCCATGCTTCCCAGGCAGTCTTCTTGCCCTTGCGTGCAAAAAACGACGTTTGGTCCGACCCAGTGAAAGAGTGGAAGGCAAGAAGAGCTTGTGACTTTTCTTGGCCCATACTACACGAAATGTCATGTACTGACAAATACCTTAGATGTTTACCAACTCCAAATGCAACCCATAGCTGCAATAAAGTGATGTGTTGGAATGCTGCAACTGTGATGACCACAACATCTGTATCAGTGCGTATCATTACTTTAGTGTAGCCACGTCTTGCAGAGTCAGCGACATGTAGTATAAGCCTCGTATCTGCCTCCTCGTGCTTACATGGTGCCAGATCTGCAGTGTCATCTCTTCCTCCATTGCAGACTACTGCCTCGTCTTTGGTAGATATGACCAGCCCGTGCTCAGGCGCAATTGTTGCTAGCTGCTCTGCTAGGTAATGGAATAGCTCTTCCTTGTTTTCATTCACCCTCAGGAAGGCTGCCCAATCTCCTGGGATGCTGGTGTCAGGCCTGACACGTCTGCGTACACCTCTGCCCCTTTTGCTTCGTGTTGTGGCTTTGAGACTGTCCAGGAGATATCTGTCCCATACAACATCTACCCTGCGAACGTTCCTTAGTTGACTTCTTACATACGATAGAAATACGCATTGGCAGTACTCTTTAAATGTCTTGGAAGCGCCAGGCTTTAGCATGTTTACAATGGCTGCACCATCTAGTAGTAGAGCATCCACAGTTGGTATTTCTGCTTGCGCTGGACTGATATTCTCAAGACATGACAGCAGGTCGGATTTAGTACCAGATCGAAGTTTTCCATACTGTGACAATGATGGTGGAAAACTCTGATTCTCGTGACAGAAGAAGCCTTCCAGATCCCCATCTCTGACTTGGCATGATACATAAAGATGCGAATAGAGAGAGCAGTTACTTTTCAGTGATGCGATATGCATTTTTTCCTGCGATTTCTGTTTGGAAGGAGGAGGACTGCCAAATAATGGCAACTTATTCCGCTTGATTGGATCAAATAGTGGAGTTTTTCGCTCCTCGGCCTCTTTATAACGAACTCTTCATATTGCTCCTTCCCGACTTGCTCTATAGTTCGCACTGTTTCCACGACCCTGGGATCCATGATGTCACAGGTATCTAATACGAGTAAATCCCCACTATTATCTAAAAAGGGGTTTCCCATTTCTTCGATGGTGTTGCATAATGATTTCACTTGCTTCTGGAAAGTGATTTGCACCCCCCGCATTTGCTCGTGGTGACGGAAATCTCGTTGACGCATATCTCTTTCTCCGTTTTGCGATTTCTTCAGAAATTTCTGGCACAACTCGAAATCATTTTTTCTCTGGACATTTCAGTTCCAGATACCATCCAACGCAGCAGCTGAGCTGAATTTTCCGTCAATCCTATGGCGCCCCCGTCTCCTTTGACTATCTTGTTATTCTGTTCGTGCGCTTGGTCAATCGCAATCGACGAAAATGCTTGGTGGGTTTTCTTCACTACAAAGTGACCCTTCCTGAACTCCTCAGCTACTGTTGGACGCAGCAAGCTCAATATGAAGTCCTCCAAGCATTATCACAGATTTCTTCTCTCCATAAGTTGACGGCCAGTTCCACTGAATTTTCTTGGCGATGGCATAAAGTGGCTGGTCACAGGCGAGAATGGGAACTTGCCCTGGATTGAGAAAATGTACTGCTTGGCTTATGACATCGATTGCATGCCGAATCATAGCTGCTGAAGCTGCTTCCTCTTGAAATAATGGCAGCAACGAGTTCACATTTAACTGCAGTTCCTGATTTGGAGATAGCTGACTTGCATGATATGCTGCCCAAGAGATATCCATAAACGCTTCCGAAATTTCTATGTTGAGCTTATCTCTGACGTGTTCAAGCCATTTATGCTCAATACTTAAAGCTTCTTGCATTCCACGACAGCTGCTAACAAACGGGCTTTGGAGTGGCGGGACTGCTGGTTGATTCTTGGCAAGAATTACAGGCTGTACAGTTGTGTAGGAATCAGGAAGTTGAGCTGGTCGCTTTGTCTTCGAAGGTTGATTGGCAATGATAATCACCTCCCGCTCTTCACCAGATGCTTCAACAGTTGGATGTTGAAATAGTGAAATCCCAGTTCCGTGGAATGCACCTTGGGCGGTTACAGAACTTGGGTTGTGGTCTATATTGTCCACAGCTGCAGTCGTAAATACCACCTTACGAAGCTTGGGCGGACATACAACTCCTTCAGACTCAAAGCGCGCGCACACACTGCTCCCCATGTCAGTTGACAGTTCTAACACCCTGTCATATGATATTGACAATCCCAGATGGTAAAGTTTAGCAACAAGGGTACGCTTCCTTGTCTCAGCATGTGTCATCAAGCCCAGATAAATGGGTAGTGGTGGCTCGCGATCTCTAGAGTGGTAATATGAAGTGCCTGTTGTACCACTTCCACGACGCCTTATACTTGCATTGAAAAGCATCAGCTGCGATATACTCAACGTTAGTCTGCGCTTCAATCTTATCGCTCGACTGGGTCTTGATATCTGGTCTTCCTAAAATCATTCCTACTAATGTTTTCAGGGACTGTGGGACCGATTGCTGTTGGCAGTTTATCTCAAGTACCCCGTTGAATTTGGTTTTCATTTTCATTATGTCCCGACGGATTATCCTGGTAGTCTTAAGCAAGGTCATCGCTTCACTATCGAAGTCGCGCGCACAAGCCTGTTTGAGAGCCAAACCAATATCATCATTGAAAACCAGTAGAACGTCTCGTCCTTGCTTATGAGCCTGCAGATCAGGAACATTGGCCAGAATTCGGTCCTTCAAGTCAGTGGAGTGAATTCGGGAAGATACATCCCCTCCAGGTGAGCTCTGCTAGCCGAAACACTGGAATATCATCTGATTCGTCTCGTGATTCCTCTATGTATGCAACTAATTGTGCCAAAGCAATACCTTGGACGATCTTTTCGTCTCCGTCCTCTGTGTTCTGATTAGTAATCTTCCTGCTTTGTTATAAAGGGACACCAAACATTTTGCATGATAGACTGCTTCTTGAGAAATGAGATCACCTGCACTTAATTTTGCAATCAAAACTCTGTCTTGTAACTGAACAGCGCATTCACGAACTCTATCATTTACATTGAAGGTAGAAGCTTGATGTAGTGTTTCCGAGGTACCACCACAGAAGAAGCAGTGCTTTTCCGGTTTCGAAGTGTTGTCGCCGGAGATGGATCTGGTGAATTTAGAAGGATGAGGTGCACCAGTCTCTTCTTGACTTTTCCGTTTCTCAATTCTTCGAAGTTTCATAGTGTTCAACTTGTTTCTACACGTCTTGTGCCATTTTGCCTTATGCTGAATAAGGGTTGGTGCAATACCACTACCCTCATCCAGCCTCTTAATATCAATTGATATAGGAAAACTGCCCAGTTCATTGAATTGAATTATGTTGTCTGCCAACGTGTGATAACCTTTCCCGAATTCTATGTCCGATCTCCGTGTACTTCCAGGACATTGCAATGGTTCTGCTGTTGTGTCTTGGCATAAAATGCATTTAGTCCAGTCGATGGACCATTAAGTCCTGTTCATTCATGATTACGGCAATTGTGGTGTTTTGTTCACGAGAAGGATTGCAAGATAGAACCTCATAAATATGATGACACGCCACGCTGTATAGTAAAAGGAGTAAAAATATTGACAAACCAAAAAACGTTTTGGAGTTCCATTAAATTTTATTGATTAAGTATTTTCTTAATCGACTCGATTATTTTTCATTCTTCGCTACGAAAATGATCTCGTAAATCTTTTCTACTTAAACATTACGCTCAAAAATATACTTCACAGCTAGATAACTGTTTTCTTACCTCCATAAAGTACACCAATCAAGAAATGAATAAAAATTAAGAGTAGTAATATCACTTAGTAGAAACCAGTATACGGGAAAGGTAACCTGGCAACATATATACACAGTAGCCCGAACTACAAAATCCTTTTTACAGACGTCTATTGCAAAATTGTTATTTTTCTTACATTTGCAAACTTAAAAGGTGTATGCAAGACTTTCTTTTTGACTAAAGCTTTCTAAATAAGTTCAATTTAATTTTTGAAGATTCATTAAAGTGGCGGTGTTGTACAGATAACCTGACCTGGCCGTGATGTTGGCTTTTCTTTAGTTAAATATACAAAAGTAGGGAAAATCACACTGATGACGAATTTCATAAATTTGACAATAAGTAGTGCCATAAATACAACATTTGGTCTAAACATATTTATTTATTTTAGCAAAAATCTGTACATGAATGATCACGTGACATATCATGTGGTCGATATTTTTTGGCTTCGCTGATGCTAGAAAGACTTCTCAAGCACTGCTTTTAGCTTTAACGAAGATCCCAGATAGTTTCACGCCAAATTGTAACTGTTATATTTAAAATTTCGCACAGCCTCGTTTCCATGCTGGAAATACACAAAATCGACACTTATGGGGTTTATGGGATAGATTCCAGGTGGGTCCATATCCAATAATACTTAGTAGGTGATTCTCTATCTCTGTGCCAAATTTGGTGCTTTTACCATAAATCCCACAATTCTTCTCTATCTTTTCACCAATCTGCCGGACTATGGCTGTCCCTACATGATGAAATAAAAATTAACAAGTGTTGCGTAATCTACAAGCGAATTAATGGGGAATCCCCTAATCATGTGGATCAATTACTTGTAAGAAATGCAGATATACATAACAGATCAAGCAGACACTCCAAAATAAACTTAGTTTGTCCTCGTTACAAGCAGGAAAGTGAAGGTGGAAGAACTTTCCAAGTAATAGGGACGAAATTATGGAACAGCATACCAGCTACTATTAGAAATAAAGACTCTTTAAATTGTTTTAAATTAGGTATTCGTAAATATTTTTTTGAACAATAATTTACTAGATAAATGATTTTTATCATACCTACCCTATCATTGGAATAATGAATATGTACTTTTCAAATTTGCTCATTAGTATGTATAGATAATTTGAAATTTCCATTAGATCTAGTTGAGTTTTTAGTTTGTACTTTTTATTTCATTATGATTAGTTATAGATTTTCTGTTTATTGTAATATCGGTGTTACAAGATTTGTAGTTTATCCTATTTAGTTATTTTTATATTCTTGAGGGCCACGAGTTTATCAGTTGTAACTGTCAAGTGTTACCCTCACTAAATAAAGTTGATTGATTGATTGATTTCTTTTTCCTGAAAGAAGTCAATGGAGAATGCTGCAATAAACAGTGAACCGACAGTGAACTGGTTTTCAAAGGCAATTGGAGTAACCAAACAGCTAATGGATGATTTTGACCTTGACTGTAAAATGTTAAAAAGCAGGTCATCATGTTGCACAGAAGATAACTGATGACTTCAAGAAAGTTGTTGTGGAACTTGTAAAATGTGATGCATTTACCAGAAACCCAAACTGGAAGTATGTAAAGTTTTATAATATTGAAACCAAGTTTGATTTGAACTCAATGTTCAAATGGATCAATGAACACAAAAGAACAATTATTTTACATAAAACTGCCAGATAATTACATTATACCAGTATAATATACCAATCTTGGTTAAAAGTAAGTGTGCAATTTAAACATCGATTTGATCCAAATAAGGAAAACTACACATCAATTTTCATAATGATGTGCAAAACATTCTAAAACAGAGAGATGGAAAAACCTTTTCAAACTCTTCATTTTGGAAAAAAGTTCACATTATTTTTTATCATGATCACGTGGGTGCACACAAGTTAACTTGAACCATGTAAATATCTACATTGAAATTAGTGTGGTGATATCATCTGTATCATATGTGTATCCAGTAAATAAGAGATACAATGCAATATCTACATAATTTAATACTAACAATTACATACCAAACATCAACCATAGTCAATGAAGATATGGTCTGGAAACTTTGAAAATTAGTTACGATTTATATTGGGGACACAGTTGAACAAAAAACAAGGCAAAGATAAAAATTAGAACAAATACTTTTGTCAAGCTTCCAGACCATACCTCCATTGCCTTGACTATGTATCAACTAGTACTAATTGACTGTATAATTTGTAAATAGTTTAACTGTAAATATATTATGGGTACAATAAATTTAACAAGTCCATTCTGCCAGTGTCAATACACTGGGACACTTCAATGGCTAAAGTGTTTACAATACTGCTGGTGTCCATAGTGTTTTGATCCGACTGATCCAATTAAATCTAAGCCTCATTTATATCTGATGTTACTGGTATGATTAAGTTCTAAGGTCATCTGGGAGTCATCTCGAACATCTTCCCACTCAGAATCAACTGTAAATTCAAACTCATCTACATCATCAACATCAATCTCATTAAAACATTCAGATATAATAACCAGAATTCTCTTAGCATGTTCTGCCCTCCTGATATCTACAATAGAAAATAACCTAAAACAGTTTTACCAAATTCAAAAAATATTTGGATACAGTACAGGTTTTGATTTATTCCTCAATGTTGATTTAATTATATAGGTAATTGATTGTGTACCGCGCAATTCCACAAACAAACCTGAAGAGCATTTTCCAGCTGGACCACAGCAACATTTGTTTGCACACGCATCACAGCATTTTCAGCCTTGCACCTGCACCTCATGCTGACTAGAGAAATGCTTTTTCTCCAGCATTCTTCTGTATCAAGGTAGTATCTCATGTCATTGGAACAATGAGACGAGAGAGAGCCATTGTACAGCACAATGCAGATGTTCTCTTGGCCATCTCGCCCTGCTCTTCCACATTCCTGAAGATAGCATTCTACATTCAGCGATGGGCCAAAATGAATCAGTCTGTGAACACCTTTGCAATTAATCCCCATACCAAAAGCAATGGTAAAATGATAATTCTTAATGTGGCTCTCTACACATGATACACTTACCAGAATAACACTTTTTATGAGTCTTGAGTACCAGCATGATACATCTGAACCAAACAATTCTTTGGCAAGTGGCCTTAACCTGAAAACCTGCCATAAAATTCCACATTGGCAATATATGTGTTCTAGAAGTTTACTCTTTGTCATTCTTTACTTCACAAATGATTTCGCCAAATATATCCCTCAATGCCATATTATTGTCCACATACTGCTTAACATACCTCAGATTCGTTCGTACTGGGCTCATTTCAACAGAAAATATAGCTTGTGGAGCCAGTGACAGGACATCAAAATTTTTTCTCTTGGTACTGGCACTGGCTGTTGATGCACGCACAATGAGATTTACACTGGTGAACAATGAACGTATCTCTCCAAGGTTTCCACATCACTTCCTGAAAGCAACTAGTTTGGTTCAACGAATAAAGTATATTATAAGTTTTATTAAAGTTAGAATCTCTAACAAAGCTTATTACACAATTGGCGCGGTTTTCTTTGTTATTCATAAACCTTTATTTTTCATAATCATTTACAACTGTATGAAAGCCCGGGGAGGGTTTGATATTCAGCAGGGAAGAGTGGGGCTGATGAATTGAATTACTAATTATGTATTCAAGTGCAGTATTACAATAGTTCCCGTGCAATATCTGGATATTGCAGTCCGTTCCAGTGCAATATATATATATATATATTGCATGGCATATGTACTGTATGCTCCATTTCAATTTTCAATTAACTCGACCCTATCTATAATCTTCTCTTCTAGAATGCCAATCCCCTCTTTAAACTTTCAGAATACATACCAGGTTTTGGCACTTACTAGCAATCATACTGTTAGCCACACAACATTTAACAGAATGCCTTAGGTGCACTTAAAATCCTTATCTACCACAAATGTACAGTTCTGAAAGCACACGCGATTCTCCACACTGTCTTTAACTCTGTCGGCACATAATTTCTTTACGTCGCTAGCACTGCTCTCACCGTTTGAATCAGATATTCTTTTCACACTTTGCTGCTTACTCTCTTTCTTCGATTATGCTCGACCCTGTTTTGCAATCGAATGCTTTAGAAAATCTAACCTTCGTTGCAACATCAAGTCGCTGGTATTTCTGTAATGATCTCACGTCTCTGTGACCGGTTCTCTGCATCACATATTTATCAGGAATTCCTTTCATTAATCCACGCGTTGCAGTTGTAGCTCTCAAACTATGGTTGGTATAGTGACCCTTTGCAAATCTTTTTTACTGCATCCCCCAAAGTGTTTCTGCCAACACAATTTTCTGTGAACCAAACTAAATATAATAATAATAAGCTTAAGTGAAGTATAAAAGCAAACTCAAATTGCATCCAATTCTCCTACAATTCATCAACCTTGATCAATGTAAAAAGTCTACGTATACAACATGCTTATTTCAGTCGCTCTCACAGCAATCTATTCTTCTTGAACATCTTAAAAGTTCTATATTAGACATTATACTATATTAAACTTATTTTAGCTTAAGTCCTACCTTCGTCTGTGATTTCATACTTCCGACGTGGGCTTAAATAAAAGACATCCTTTTCGATCGCAGATTTAGAACACTTCTTCTTGTACTTCTTGTATAAATTTACCAGGCAGCGATCAAAGCCTCATTCGCGTAATGTTCTACCCGCTTACGTCGAGTTGCACGATGTTTCAGTCCTCCTAAGTTGTTCTTTTCTCCGAACGACGTATACACGAGTTTTTCTGGTTCGTTATCTGAAGCTGGCTCCAAGACAAGCTGGCTAAACTTCAAATTACGAACTCTTGACCGCTACGAAGCACAAAGTTTTTACCAATAAGAAACACGATTGTGTTGAGCAGCACACTAGCTGACACGTCTCCCAACACGTTCAAATTCCATAATTTCTCTTCTTGTTCTATTGTAAAAGCCTCGGCTTCTTTTACCCTCGCGTCCACACCGAGCCCGTGAAGCGTTTCATTTCTGCATCTAGACAGTCTTGAAAATATTTAAAGTACGGATCTTCAAATATGTTTAAAGCGCGGCCGTTATTACGGAGAAATCTCTGAATACCACAGCATAATTGATATAAACTATTTGGAGGGTAGAACTGTCTTTTCCGAATCTCAACGACCAATTTGGCCACCAACCAGTAATCAAGTTCGTCGTTACTATTCGTCAAAATGTCCGGATTTACAGTCTTTTCTCGACTGCCACAAGCTGATGTTCTATTGTTTCGCTCAACCGCCCAGTCTTGCCAAACTCGTAGTGCCCATGCAGTGCTCAGTTTTGTGTTATTTGGTATACGACCATCTTTTCTCTCGTTCAGCTCTTCGTCTGTAACGAGAGAAATATTTCTTTTCCTCACAGGCGCAGGACGTTGAAATAACGTTTCTTCGATTTCAATTACGGGTAGATTTTCTTCACCCTGCTCCACATATCTCCAGTTTTCTTGCTGGTAATTATTTCTAGTGGCAAAAGATCACTAAAAATATCGAAATCAGTCTGCGAACTTTCTTAAAGGAATACGCTTTGAGTTAAACCACTCAAGTCCTCGTCGTCGCTGCACGCCATTTCTTCGCGTATTCGCTTTGGAGAAGACCACTAAATTCAGATTGGATAAGACACCAATGGCAATATACATGCGAAAGCAAATTTTTTTTAAACTTACACAAAGCCACCGAGAGCTCATTTGTTTGGTCATGCATGTCACATTCTATATATAAAAACAATTTTCTGTTGTAAATTATAGCGGTCATTAGGTAACTATATTTTATTTGCTTCACTGTTCCCATCATTGCCAAATCAATTGCAGCATAAACACAATGGGCGAAAACCTTGTCAATTGTGTAATAAGTCAGTTAATTACCTCGAACCTTGGCATTTAGCCAAATACAAGGCTGCGCCCTCAGGCTGCCTCGCTTCTCGGTAATTAATTCTTACATAAAGAACACTCTGGAAATCTGAACCACCATATTACAGTATATTTTCAAAGCCGACTAGATCTCGCCTCCCGATTCAGAGAGCGATAGGTTACAACAAACTCACCATTGACTGATGCAGTGACCTTTGTCGACAGCCACAACAACACAGTTCTTTGCGAAATGTGGCGATTGAAGCATGTTACGCCATCGTTGCACTGATAACATGGACTCAGGCGAAACAAACATGGGAGTATATACCATCTTTAACATCTGATCCTTCAGCAGGTTTGGGTCCTAGCCTTCAAATACGGCTGCCGTGTTTATGCCAATATATTTCAAGTATGCCACTTGGTCAATCATAAGGGATATCAGCAGACAGATGATGATTCTGATGCTTGTTCCTATGACTTGGTCAAGCAACAGATTGACTAGCAGTTCCACCACTAAAAAGACATTCTTCTCCCTAAAGAATTGTTTAAGGATACGTATCTGCTCTTAATAAAGAAATTCTACTTGAAAAAAACCACAACAATGCTTGTCCCTTACAAAAAGCGTCTATAGGCACCTACAGGCAATGTACCAATTGCCTATAGGCGTCTATAGGCCAATAGGTTTCTCTATAGGTCGCCCATAGAAAATATAGCAATTGCCTCTATAGAAGCCTATAGACTTTTCTGTTAGGGGTAGGTCGCATGAAACACTAGTTTCAACACCAACCGGACAGGATGCAAGTTTAATAAATGTATCCTCTTGTCATCGCTTTTCAAAGCAAAGGGGGAGATACAGCTGAAACATGTTTGGGCATTCTAAACCTTCCTTCTTCTGTTTACACATGGACAAAATACACAAAACAGTTGGAGAGGAAATTGGAAGCTTTGAAAGAAATCAGCATTAAAGATGCTGTGTTCGAACTAAAAAAAAGTATGCATTCCTGCAGCATGGATCCAGCTGAATGTGCTGACCAAGAACTTGAAATGAAAGTTGTTGATCAGCGGCGAATTAAGCAAGTGCGGGCCCTGTGGCACTGGTTTTGATGCCTCGTGGAGTAGCAGGGGATGGTCTGTCAGAGAGGGATTGTAGCAGCTATATCGCAAGACACCGGTAATGTGGCTGATGTTTCATATAAGTATCCCGAATTTAAAACAGTCCTAACCCCAAACCTAACCTAATACTGACCCTAACTCTTACGATGTTTTCTTTTAGAAATAATAGCTGATTTTAGTTTCGAATTTTACTACCGATAGTCTGACGTCATTTCGGGATTTATATGAAACTTTACCCGGTAATGTAATCAATGCTGTTTTATGACCAGTTCCTGTCCTAATTGTAAAAAGATGGAGGATAAACGAGCACAGGCGATATATGCAAGTTGAAATTCCTAGACTAGCACATTAAACATGAACCAGAACGTCAAATCAATCATGATGATAGTGCTCAGGTAAAGTATATAAATAACAAGTACTGCAGCATGAAGTTAAAATTCTCGTTGTATGATTGGCTAAAACAATTATTGAAACCACGATAATGTAAATTAACAAGTTTCGGTATATACTGCATGGTAGTCCACATATAGCACCCAGTAACTTTTTATTCATTAACTAGGGTTAGGGTTAGAGTTAGTAAAACTAACCCTGACCCTACGTTAATGACTAAAAAGTTACTGGGTACTAATGTTTTATTAAAAACGTTTTATTAAAAATATCGAAGGTCACTCGATCTGTATTTTTGATTGGCTGATGACATATATTGTGTGAAAGGCTAAAAGCATTG
Organism: Chrysogorgia sp. JL179-B06; assembly: GCA_035772405.1. Classification (NCBI taxonomy): domain Eukaryota; kingdom Metazoa; phylum Cnidaria; class Anthozoa; order Scleralcyonacea; family Chrysogorgiidae; genus Chrysogorgia; species Chrysogorgia sp. JL179-B06. The sequence continues at coordinate 2,305,781 of JAYKKM010000209.1, forward strand.
ACACTATACATGTTTTTCTTTACATTGCAGGCGCTGTATTTCAGGAGATTGTTGGCTAGCTGTTGAATGCTGGAGCGAATATTGTGCCAGCGGTTTCAGTGCATGTAAGCTTGGTTTGCGAGTTACAATAAACCAGCAGAAAGGGTGGAAACTCCTGATTCTGTAAGATAAGATGCATTAACCTTACGCTTTTTGTGCAACTCAGGTTTGCAATAACGTTCAAATCTGGTTAGTTCAGAATAAGGATTTTAAATAAGGATCATAGCATAGGATGGAGCTATGGTCCCTACATATACTCCTAACAATTTTTCTAGCAACACACAAGCAATAATTGTTATTTCGAAGACTTATTGAAAAATGTGCACTCAATGTTTTAATGCTCCAGAGCTTCAGAGGAGGATGTCAGTCATATACGAGACATTTGATTTTTCAGAAATATTTTCGGTCGAATTCCTCCCTGTTGGGAAACAAATATTTGTCTAATGTAATCAAATAACCTAAATCGGAAAAAATACGGCTTTCTCTACTTGTTTAATATATTTTCATTTAAAAATCAATTGAAAAATATAATTGAAAAATCAATTAGCTCTACCCTTAGGTGAGTTTGAGAAAATAGTAAAATTGTCCACATGATTGCATTTTGCTCGGCAACCTTTAGCATTTAATAATACAATACAATTGTTTTTCTCTATTAAATATAGACTGTTAGCTTAATAAATAATTTTATTCTCAAGTCACTGTCGAGAGTTTCAGGTTAGATCATATTTCTGACAGTATAAAGACTTTGTCCTGGAATTGGAAACAATCCAAATATGCATTTTTGGTGTCACCCCCCCCCCACACACACACACACACACACACACACACACACACACACTCTGCCTGGAATTTTCAAGTGCGTTTTGTGGGTAGATTAATAATTGAACTACTGTACATTGTTAAAAAAGACAACCTCAATAAAAATTTAAAAATTTATTGGTATAGAGTACAAACTATACACTGTGTTGAAAATCACTAACTTCTTACCCTTTTCTTGATATAAGTAAAACATTTTCGTGCTTGACCAGAAGGAATATGAGCCTTCTCTCTTTCGTTCCACATATCTAATTGGCTTAACTCTTTCCTGACCGGCCCAGTTAAAATGGGTCGTAGAAGAACCGCAAAGTCGTCAATCGAAAAATACGGCACACGGTAACGCAAGATTAAAAATTGAAATTCGACAAGCGCCAGCAACATGAGATCCACGCACACGCCAAGTTTGATTTGATTTCATAAACAACTCTGCGATTGGTGGCATTTTGAGTTTTCAAGATGCTACGCGGGCATGCAAGATGGCCTTTTCTAGAAAAATATAAATTTTTCAACCTGATTTATGATAATTAATGCTAATTTATATTAACATAATGTGTTTTGTTCGGGAAATTTAAAGCCGGTTAATTGGGCTTCCAGAAAATGTATAGTTTTTGCAACAGTTCTGGTTATTTCAAGAGATATCAATAGAACAAAGAGGTGGTTCAATTTGATGTTTTTCAGCCTGTCGGGAAAGAGTTAATTTACTTTGGAAATCATCTTCGCTAGAAGCACTAAGCAAGCCTTGAAAGAAACAAAAATTAAGGCTCTTTAGATGTACATTAAAGTGTCAGTTTAATTTTTGCTAATGGCAAATTACTTCCCTTAGATTGATAATTGTAATTAGAAATTGAATAAGTTATAAATATTTTTGTTTCTAATTTCCCTCAAACAAGGGCTATTTCTAATTTTGCTCTCTAACAGGGCAATTTAATGCAATTTTTTGTTTTTTTCTTCATTAGCATGCATGAATCAGTGTTAACATAATCATTACTATAAACAAGCACTGACCATCAGTCTTTGAGCTCTGCCCAAATATTTCTCCCAGAAACTCATTCTTGATAGCATCAGGCAAATTCAGCTTCTTTAACTGCTCTTTGCAATCACTTTGAAAATGTTTAAAACATCTCAAGTGCAAGGCAAAAGGCAAGTTATTTTTCACTGCAGAAACCAAAGGACCTTCTCCATTGGTACCAGTGCAAAGTATTTTGAGTTGCAGGGTTTAGACCAACTAAAAAAAGAAAGTAGTTGTAGCAATCAAAGGAGGTCTTCTGGTGGATGAATAATGGTCCCATGCAGACAGGATGTTTTCCACTTTTTTTCAACTAGCATTGTATTTCTGTACGTTGTTACAGTCAAGCTAAAGTTTCCAAGATTGAAGGCTGCATCCAGGTTGAATATGCCAAAACTGGCTGGGTTATTACAAAATCTTGCCAAATCTGTAAGCTACCAATCTGTGGCAAGGACACACCTTAGGAGAAGCCACTACTTCATGGAAGAATGCTTTTTTGGGAGTGTTAAGATTTTGTCTTTTGCATTGTTGCAAAACTATTAACAGGGATCTATGGAGTTGTCATTGCTTGATGTTTTTCCACGCTGAAAATTTTGAAAATTGGCCTTGATTTCGTGGCAGTTCACTGCCAGTTTGTGCTCGTGTTATGCCACCAGACGTTTCCAGCACATGATGGTAGGCTTTCTTTGGAAGGAGCTTTGTACAGGAACTTTTAATCAACTCTTTTGTGGATTGTTTTGTTGGTATAAATGGTGGGGCATTTTTCTTTTTGGTGTTGCCATGACATGCAGGTATTACATAATGTTCACCTTTCTTGAAAAGATACGTATCTTGTTCACCAAATTCATCTGCACACAGCATAAAGTGCAAAGTTAAATTAATTTTTGTAAAACCATATCTTAAATATGTATTCTAAAAACTCATTCACACTCAACAATTCAATTACTTAATGTACAATTCAACACTTAATGTGTGATATTAAATTACACTGTTTTGTAGTTGGTGAGGATAAGTGGAGATTCATTGAGTCCTATATGTAAGTTGCACTTATTGCATGTGATGATTCCACCAAATGATGGTAAGTAGAGGGAGCGTTTACTACAGGGTTACAGTAATTTTGCCAAGTTTCAGTCTACATGAAAGTTGGGACACATGTCCCCACTTGGATACTCTGTTGGGACAGCTCAGCCTTCTTGGTGGGGTTTCGGGCATGCCTCTTAAATTCATATTAATATTGTTTACATATTGTAAGCAACTTATACACCTTAACTATCTCTAGGAGAGAAACTGTAGTATATTTTGGCAGGGAACAATTGGTACTGACATTTTATGAACCTCCCCTTCTTAAAAACTCGGACCAATTTTCACCCATCGTTTTAGCAAACCAACCTAGCAAAATCCCTAGCACATCCATACTGTATTTTTTCAATTCCTCTATAATCTAATAACATTATTGTCATTTGAGATAAAGCTCATTTGTCAAACATACATGTACAGTGGAATTATTGAATTTAGTTACAAACTGCAAGCTTCTACTTGTATTGTAATCACATCACCTCCACTTCGTTATTATTCCAAACCAAAGAGTTAAGAAATGTAATATGCCTAATTAATACCAGATAATTTTATTGAGCAGAAAGAACAGGACTAGCCAGTTTAAACTCACACATTTTTTATTAGTTATTGTCATTAATTATTTGGGGAGCAACATTTTTTGGACCCACGCCAAAGAGGGTCACAAATTTTTGGGCGCCTGTTTTAACAAGACTTTTAAAATCTTTTTAAACTACTTCAATAGACCATCCAGCTCCACCTTGGTCTCTTGACCAGCAATCAGCATGTGCTGGATGCAACTAATGGCCAACGTTCGAGAAAAACTCCTGTGAAAACTCCTGTGTCTAAGTTGATTCCAATGATGCAACAACTTGACCGATTGGAAGGAATCTATCTCAGGGGAGGGTCATAATTTACTGGGGAGGGCCAAGATTTTTTTGGACCAAGTTTGAGGGAGGGCCAACATTTTTCGGCCCTCGTTTTAGACATTTTACCGGCTCTCCCCCCAATAATTAATGACTACTCACTCAGCAGTCAAAGAAGCAATGCCCAATCATATGCAATTTCAACATATAATTGATGAGTTCAGTAAGGAAAAAAATCTGCTCTATAAGCATGCAGTATATTTTCATTGCCATTGGAAGACATGTGAGAACGAAAACAAATCGAGAGTGTTAGGTGATGTACCCAAACTTAACAGAAGTAATAACCATTCAATAGAAAATTGGAGAAGATACGGTTCCTTGGATGTAGCATCTAAGAATGAAACATCTACAAATGAGATGTGCAACACATCCTTAGTTCTAGATTAGGAATAATGGTTAAATGCTCTTGATTTACCCATAATGGTAATCTATTTCCACTCTGCAAAAAGGACAGCAAAAAGGTATACAAAAATGTATACAATGTGTTAAAATAAAAGTGATATACCTATATAAACTGTTGCGCTCCTTCTCCCTAGTTGTCTACACGCCGAGTGGCGTTCAGATTGTTAAATTATGCATATCAAGATTACTCCTAATTTTACTTTTAAATTTTAATTGTTGAACCACAGACCAACTGACCCTCAAAACGATGCCGAGCTTGTGATAATCCCAATGCTCCCAGAACAAAGAAATATCGTTCTTGTGGGGAAACGTTTGTGAAGAAGGTTGAAGATGATGGTATTTCAAAGATGAAGAAAACCAACCCTACCAAGCAATTTAATATGGTAAAACATCGGGTTGGAATAAGAATCTTAACACTGAGTAATCATAATACAGTTGAATTGGTACCATGTTATTTGCGTTCTGTGATTCTGTGAACCTCCTTTTCACTTTAAGCATTTATAATTGCTATACGAAAAATATCTATTTTGTTGAAATACTGTATTCTTTGACACTGTTATGCACTTATCCGCTGTTCTCTGTTAGTGAAGCTGGTCTAATTTGCTTCGTCCACTAGCTTTGTATGACCAAGATATCTGGATACTGTACATGTATATGCCTCATTATTTAAAGAAGGCAGACTGCACTGTATATTATTATACTGTAGTTGTGACTATATAAGCTAAGCTTGCTGTCATTTAGATAAACTGTGTACCATAATAAAATATATCTTAAATCCTGCACCTTATAAGGTATTAACTAAACATACTGCTGTGTGGTATTTTACACTTTATCTTGGCTGGGAGCACACTGCACCAGATGAACTAATACAGGTATATACAGTATTGTATATAACAATTTAAATATTTTATGATATACTGTATATAGATATATAAAACGTGTTGTGCTGGTGTACTGGAAAAATAGCATGTAACCAGTACACCAACCTTTTTAGATATTTGATCTGTATATATGTAGATATCCTACTAATCCTAGGCTAAATCCTAACCATAATGCACAAGTCAATGTAAATCCCCACCTCCTGCAACCAGGGAAATGGTGGGGACTTCGACTTTGCAACCTACTGTAGTAAAGATAAAACATTGTTCTCACCCCCAGGACAATAATTGAATTCCAATGCCACTACATGTCCCTGGTCTGTTTGAGTTAATGGCAAAAATTGACAAATAACAAGCAACATATACTGTACAGTTACAACATCACTTATTTTATTAACATTATGCAGTCTCAATTGAAGTGTACAGTATCACCTTGTTCTGGTCAAGCTTGTACATTCAATTTTCAGTCTCTATATACAGTATGCAAATTTAAAAGAAATTGACAAAGAACGAAGTTGTCATGCAGTCCAGTCAACCTCTTCCCAGGGTCTTCTTTCAGTTTTCAAAATGGCTGTTGTCAACAATAAAGTGTAAATTCCCGTTGTTCCCCCTACTACCTTGATGAGGCAGCGATAACTGGTGAATATTGATCCATTGTCCCCGATTTCCCCCACCATTTCCTAGCTTGGGAGATGTGGGAATTTACATTAACTAGTACATAAGTATATCCCTAGTTTGATAAAGTAAAGGCTTGAAATAAGGATTTTGAATTTGATCAGTTAATTTTTTGGACCATTTTAAAAGCGCTGTGAGGTGTAGCCTATAATCCAGTTCTCTTGGAGCTTCTAAAAGCTCTCCACTGCATTCTGAGCAGAGTCATTTTCAATCACTGTAAATTAATTTTAGAAGTTGCAAACAAAAACAGCAAAAAAGTTGCAAAACCTTGATGATAATGTACCGGGTGACCCAAAAAAAAGTACTCCGGTTTGATTCATAATAACTTCTAAACAAGTGAAGCTATTAAACTGAAATAACTTTCATTAGATAGAGGGAAGACTAGTTTAGATTTTGATATATTACAGTTGTATTTTACTTACAAATTCACGGAGATATTAATGTTCAAAATAGGTAGCATATTTCTGGATGTGTCTAAAATATGCAAAAAACGCCGTATCAAATTCTTAATGTTGGATGTCTCTGGGGAGTTGCATGTTATGTCTTATGGAGTTATGGTTTGATTGTGTTTCATTCTGAGTTTATTCTGAACATGAACAAATTTGGAATGTACCACATGATCAGCAACCGTAGAATTTAGAAGAGCTTCGCAGCATGCCGTAATCTAGAACAACGAATGATCCATGACTCCTTCGACGCAATGGTGTCACGGGCTAGGCAGTGCATTCGTGCTAGAGGACACGCGATTCCGAACGAATAAATCTTGCTTGTATTTTGTAAATAATAATACTTCGTTTCATAATAAACAATTTGTCAAGTGTCATTTATTTACTGCTAATAGTGCGTGTTTCAGTTGAGCAAAGCTTGATTAATATTTGATACGGCGTTTTTTGCATATTTTAGACACATCCAGAAATATGCTACCGAGTTTGAAAATTAATATCTCCGTGAATTTTTAAGTAAAATACAACTGTCATATTTCAAAATCTAAGTTAGTCTTCCCTCTATCTAATGAAAGTTATTTCAGTTTAATAGCTTCACTCGTTTAGAAGTTATTATGAATCAAACCGGAGTACTTTTTTTTGGGTCACCCGGTACATATACAGAAATCAGAATTAATGGCAATTTCAATATGTAAAATTATCATACTCTGGCTCTGTGATATGCATGACCATCGAAATGCGTATACAGACCATGGTCCATATTTTTCCGTATCGGACCGCTGTCCCGGATGTCGTTTTTTATGGCAAGAATTTCAAATATTTTTACTTTGTTTATGGTAAATATGAAACCTTGCTGTCTTTTGTTGTACAGACTTTGTTAGCGGCTTGGTTGGATGATTAATCAAATATCCAGGCTATTCCTCCTTTATGTGTATTGTTATATCTACATTGACTGCAAAGACCAGTGCTCTGTGGTAGTTAACCCTAAAATTTGATCAACAGTTTCAATCTTTTCAAAAAAAATGTTCTACTTGATTTACTTCACTATTTATTATACTTTCACCCCCTCAACTTTTCCCCCCGGTATTTCAAAGATTTTGTTCAAAATATTCATTTATCTGGAAAGCTCTCGTAATATTTTGCATAGCAACAGTTTAGGATGATGTTGTTTATTTCGGTTGCTATGGGCTTTTTTCGCACAAAATTTAGAATTTTTTGACCAAAACCCCTTTGCTAGACCAGAGGAGCCCCCCTCCCTGAATCTGAATCAATCTTTTTCAATCCATGCCTCCGAAACCAACCGTGTGGTGTTTTGCTGTGCTTATGTTGTGAAGTTGTCTGAGCAGCGATAGTGGATAGTGAACAATCTTTTTCAATCGAGTGCATTTTAAGTGATTTTGTAGAGTAGAAATGGAGGAGAATGATGGAAGAAAGTTTAGATCGGTAAAGAGAAAGAGAAGGCCGAAACTTTCAGTAATGGCGCTGCATTATGGATGGTAATCCTTGCAGTTCTTCTGCTGTCAGCGACATTCCAGTCACTATAATTCTACTACTGATGGTGAAAATATATCGACCACGAAGCTACTGAACACTTCTTTCGAGAAATTGGAGAGCAGCAGAGGCATTTTGACTCGTCAACAAGCCAAAGAAGTTGGACTTGGATCGACATCTGATGTTGAAATTGCAACAGCATTCAAGATGCAGGATGCTGTTCTTTTGAGCGAGTGCATATCAACCGCAGCAATATGCAGTTCTTGCCATCAACCAACTTCTAAACTTCAACTTTACCAAAAAAATGGCAAAAGAGAAGGTTTGTCTGAGTCTTTGTTTTTTAAATGCTCATCCTGTCATGTGGAGACCCCATTTGGCAACAAGCAATCGTCTGGGTGGCAAGGGTGGTGGATCCCATGAAGTGAATCGCATATCAGTGCTAGCTTCACACCAGTTTGGTCATACAGGATTATCCCAGTTTTGTAGTGGAATGAATTTACCTCCAGTGACAAAGAAAGCATACAACGAACACCTTATTCAGATTGAAAAGGCAGCTACAAGCAATGCTGAGCAGGTCATGCAAGAAGCAGCAAAGAGGTTGAGGGAAGAGGTTGTTGTTGAACGACCAGGTGACATTCAGAAGAATGGTGGAAAAGATGTTGCCCGAGTACAAGAAACTTTCAGATGGCAAGGCAATTGGAGGAAGGGGACGGTTGACCGACAAGATTATTGACAAGATGCAGAACTATTATGGGAAAGCAATAAGGGAAAACAAAGGAAATTTAGATGGAATGACCAGCATAAAGGCCATCCAGCATCACATGGTAAAGAATGAAAGATTACCACTAAGTAAACAGCATCAGTGCTGCCCCAAGTCAGCTGATACATGGTGCAAATATTGGAAGGAACATCCTTATATAATGAAGATAACCGATTGCCCCACGTTTTTATGGTAGAACTGGATCCAATATTCACGAGGCTTTCCAAAGATGACCTCCTGAACAGATATTTAAAAGGAATGACCCAGAACCAGAATGAAGCAGCAAATGGGATGTTGTGGTCTAAATGTCCTAAGACTAAATTTTGTGGTGCACGGAGAGTCCGTATTGCTGTATGTGAGACAGTGGCAGTTTAAACACTGGTGCTGCAAGCAAAGCAGTGATCATGAACTTGTGTGGTATTAGTCCAGGAGTAAATACAATGAGAGCCCTGAGAATGCAAGATAAAGTGCGAGTACAGATTGCTGCGGTAACATCGAACATGTAAGGTAACATCGAACTACAGAGATCAGAGAAGAAAACTTCGTGCTCTACGGAAGTCGACAAGAATGCCTACCAACCTGGGGGATTTAGTCTAAGCTCACAGCCTGATGCTACTATAAATAAAAAGAAAAGGAAGAGAACTCCCAAAGAGACAACTAGTGATGAACCTAAAATTCAGTTTGTCATGCCAACCCTGGAAGTAGTGGGCAAGAAACGAAGAAAATAACATTGTACCGGTACTGTTAATATATTTTTGGAGGTAATTGGTATGTATAATCCTACTTTGTAATAGCTTAAGTGTACAAAGCCTATCTTATGGAACATATTTATCTTATTGTAACACTTTGGAAATGTAGTGGACTTCACATAGGAGTAAATTAGTTCTAAACGGTTACCTCGATTTTCTCAAAACGACATAATTTTGTGGTATCAAATTTGTGGAAAGCCTAAATTGAAGCGAATTTGATGGATTGCCTTAATTTTTGGACTGCAAGTGTATCTCAGTGCTTTGGTTTCCATGGAAATAGTGTTTTTTTGCATTCGGACAAGAGTATTTGACTAAATGAAAATTCTGTCTACTTGTTGCATACTCCTGGACATAAGAAACAACTTCACCAAGTTTGGAGTTGATATCTATTTTCCCACTTGAGATATTGCTTCCACAAGTTCTTGTTTATGACGTAGTTATTTGTTGTTACCATGACAACCTCAAAGTGTAAGTCACCTTTAGTAAGTTCAAAAATTGTATAATGATTATTACTTGCTTCATGCCAAGTTTTGTGATCTCTGCTGAATACATTTATTGTAGTATCAGTATTTTTTTGTTCAATTGATAAATGCTTTGTATTTTGTCTTTTCGCCAGGCAAAAATTATTAATAACCATCATGACTGGCATATTGTTGTACTTGCCTGTTATAAACATTGTAGAGGAAATACATTTACAACTCCTCAACCCCTGAGCTAGGTATGGAATTGATTGGCACAACTAAAAATCGTCGTACTACTCGGAAAGCTGTTCTTGACGTATTTTATTCTTTAGATGAAGAGAGGATTTATTAATGGTCAAATTGGGGCAGTCAAATTTTCATATACATATATTTGACTATTTTATTCTTATACCACCAGTAAGTTTTATTTACTTTAATGTACTGTAGCTTTCCTATTTGGCTCAGTGACCAAATTTCTAATAATCTTTGACAAAATATAGCCAATTCATATATGCAATAGCTATTATATTTATGCTTAAGGTTTGCCAGTCATCGCTATCTAGAAATATTCAAACAATGTTATTAATTATTTCAAAGTTTGTGGGTTACACCATATTAATTTTATAGTCTCAACTTGGGACCCATGAACTTGGAAATTTGTCAACATCAACCAACTAGAACGATATTACAAGTTTATGTCATATTGAAAATTATAAATTAAAATTGTACTAATGAAATTATAATATACAAATCAATTAGGACAATTAAATGTATTAAGGAAAAAAAGTTGACCTAGTGTCATTCCGTATTTTGCCTTCTTAAGGAATTGTCCGGTGTTTCTGATGACATGTGCATGCTACTGGTTAACTACGTACAGTTGTCAAGAACAAATGTTCATATCTAACTTCTCTGAAAGTAACCTGAGTTCATGGGTTGAAAAACTCTGACTATAAACATTAACGTAACGTAACCCACAAACTTTACCCAAAAATAATTAATTTAAATTAACATTTCCTATTTTTCGACAATCTATTTTAATTCTATATGAGAGTATATACAGCATGTCCAGTATTTATGAATAGGTTGACATCTGCTCAGCTAGCAAACAGTGGAAGGACATACGATTTCTTATTAGCCGACAAAGTCGGTTTTCTTTGATCTACCACAGGATATATATCACAGGATATATATCACGCATATCCCGAAAATCGGTGCTATAACCTATATAAAGCATTCTTGCCAATTACTTACCTCAAATTAATATCCCAAGAGAAAACCTCCTTTGTTGGCTAATAAGAAAGTTATTGAGCCGACCTTGGTCAATTAGTTGTTTATAAACCTCGGGCTGCACCCTCGGTGCAACAACTAATTGACCTCCGTCGGTACAATAACCTATACATAAAAGCACATTATGGTTAAAATTTTCTACTCAATTCAGTAGAGATTAACAGTACAGGTATACTGAAATAAGTATTTTTCAGGCATACATGTATAAAGAATGGAATGAAATCACAGTATCAATTTATTATATATAATGTTCTGTTATCATTATTTTATGAGACAGAAAATAGTTTTAAGAGTAAATTAAGTAAAATTATCGGAATTAACTTATTTTGCCTTGTCATCTCTCCCTATACTTTTGGATTGCTTTCAACTCCATCCCAGCAACCTAAATGACAACCAAACAGAGACACAAACCACTGACACTGAGGTCACTATAATGCCCTCAATCAACTCAAACCCTCCCATCCAAACAAGCCACTGAAGACCTACATGAAATTCCCTCTCATTCCTCGCACAATCTTATTACGACACAATCAACTCAACCCTCCCAGCCAAACAAACCGCTGAAGACCTACATGAAATTCCCTCGCATACCTCGCACAATCTTATTACGATGCAATCAACTACTCAACCCCTCACATCCAACAAGATGCAGAAGACCCAATTCCCACACAGGTATCCCACAATCTGACTATGACACAATCCCGTGACGATCTGAACATAACAACCTAACATACAATTTGCCGCACATTCCACTTACAATCTAGCTAGGACAGAGAATGACCACGGATGAACCAGCACATGGATCAGTACATGTATCATCCACTGTGCTATTCGACAAGGTTGTTGTGTTTGATGGAAAGATAGTTGCTGTTGGTAGCATTCATGGAGTTCCGATTCTGAAGGAGAGAACCATGTCCACTGGGGGGAGCCTGAAGAAAACATCCTATACAAGGATATGTTCTATGCTATATTATACAAAAACGTAACGTAACAAGAAAAATGGCCGGACGTGTAACATGATAAGTAACATGCGCGGTCAATGTTACGATGGTGCAAGCAACGTGTCAGGGGTGCACACTGGTTTACAGGCACGAATCAAAGAGCTTTCACCATCTGCACTTTTTACACATTGCTATGCTCATGTTTTAAACCTAGTGATCGTGGATACCATGAGTACCAACAAGACAGCAAGAGACTTCTTCGGGACGTTGTAGAATCTATACGCTTTTATTGAAACTTGTACAAAACTACATTCGTTATATGTGGAACACCAGAAACGGATCAACGCGGCACTGGCGGAAGAGGGCGGAAAGAAAGGAGAGTACTTCCTTAAGAAGTTATCAGACACACGATGGGCGTGCGAGCAGAAAGTATTACTGCAATTCACCACACCTTGGAAGCTGTACTCGCCACGCTGAAAGATATCAGCGAGAAAGAGACAAGCCAAACATTGCTGCTGAGGCAAATGGGCTGCTTCGAAACATTGACTTCGAGTTCATTCTGGCTTTAGATGTATATAGAGTAAATGGTTGTGGAAATGCTTTAGTATTTTTTATAAATTTATTTTTAGGTTTATTTACTTTTTAGTATTAATATAAATTTATTTGTTTTTTTATAAAGGTTCTGAAAAAAGTCATGTATCTAAGCAAAGGAGTTTCTGACAAATTGCAGTCCGAAGACTTAGACGTTGTTAGTGGTTGCGAATGGGTTGCTGACTTACTGACTTCAATAACTGCCCTTCGATGCGAAGAGAAATTTGAAGTATTCTGGGCCAACACTGAAACAAGATGCCACAATTTGGAAATCCCGGAACCAAACTATGTTCGCCGCCGTAGGCTGCCCTGACGAATTGACGACAATCCTGATACAGCAGTGCAAATGCTCCCAAAACAAATGTTCAAAGTCTCCTTTTATTATAACGTACGTCGTCAACCAATCAATATAATAAATATTTTTTATATAGTTAGTATATGTATTTGGGTTTAATATTAAAAATTTGTTACAAAGGATAATGATATAGTCTATATAACAACGCTCTTTTCATCAAGATTCTTGATCTAATGGTTATACGTCTATCGAAAGTCGATTCGATAAGCATAGTGCACCAATTTTGAAGGGATCCGTCGCGAGTCGCTTGTTCAGATGCTTGGGACAACCTTTCCGAGGCAATTGATTGGTTCAAGGCCGACCGGATGTTGAATCTCTTGAGAGCGAATTCTTGATATTGCAGACGTCATCACATCTAACTAACGTCCTTGAGAAAGCCAGGTCCGAGAAGAGGAAGGCCAGTTTTACTGAGCTGTACAAGGTGCTGCGAGATGAGCCAGAGTGCTATGGGCAAGTTCTAAGGCTGATGAGGTCAGTGGCAGTGTGAGTGCAATTTCCATCAAGTGCAGAGAGATCATTTTCAAAGCTCAAGATTATAAAATCTCGACGAGGTCAACAATGGCCAGGAATGCCTTCAAAGTCTGATGCTGATGTCCGTGGAATCCGATATATTGGGAGAACCCAGTTGAGGCGTTTGTCGACATGGCACCCAGAAAACTAGATTTAGTGTAGAAATTTGCCATTCACTCATTTGTGCTGTAAATATTTTCTCCTAAGTTTCGATGTCATTTATAACTTGTTATATAACCTATAAATCTCAAGAGATTGTTGATCAGACTTAGTTCCAATTCCTGCTGAATGAAAAAAATTGTGGGTTAGGGTTAGCCATATCGTAATTCGTAACTAGGTTTAATAACAACAAAATGATGCGTTTTGTGCCTTCAAATTATCTGAAACTCGCTTCCAAATGCAAGGAAACGGTGTTTCAGAGACCCTAGGAATCCAAAATTTCAAGCGGGAGCATGCAACCGGCATGCACCCTGATCCCCATAGAAAACTTCGGCGCTTCGACCGGGTTGTTTCCTTCCCCCCCCCCCCCAATTAAATGACCCTGGCTATGCCACTGTACTCCTAGTGATTTGGAAGGAAAGCTAAATTCCGATCTTCAAGATGTCTGTAGATAGCTTAACGAAAATAAACTTACTTTGAATATTAAGAAAACCAAATTTATGGTAATTGGTGGCAGCAGGAAACTCTCTAACATTGATTCTATTTCAATCAAGGTTAATGATGAGGTGGAGAGAGTTGAAGGATGTTTATATCTCGGTGTGACTTTCATGTAACATGACTTGGACTGAACACTATGCTTGCCTGCAGTTAAAAGAAAGGCTAGAACACCCAAGTGAAGATATCAGAAGTGCAAATAATGTATCTGTTTGAATTGAAATATATAGTAATGATATATTTTATTATCATGAACTTTTTTAATATTGTAATATCTATTTTAGTTCATCCTTATGTAATTTAGTAATTAATTATTGTAATTTATTTATATAGAACCTCTCTGAAAATCACTCTATGTGAGAGAGCTTCCTGCTTAAATATTGTCGATAAATAAATAAACTGTTGTAAAGTGGAACAAATTAAAAATAATGATACAATATAATATTTATTGTCTGATATTGACAAATAAGGTCTATCTATCTGGTTGGTTCAGATGAAATATGAACAGCCAATATTTTATATACATTATACAGTTAAACCTGTATTTAGCAGTCACACTTGGGGATTTAAACTTTGCCAGTGATTGCTTAATACAGATTCGACTGTAGTTATTTTTGCTGACCCTCTAGGGCAGGTTCGAAACAATAAAATATTAACTTTTGGACTGTATAAAAGGTGACCATTTAAGAGGTTTAATCTGCTTAATACAGGTTTGACCATATAGTGTATTGACTATTTTAAAGATAGACTCTTTTTTGATGCAAAATTTGACAGATATAAAAGGAATTGTGTGGACGTTACAGGAAAATTATTTTAATCATGATTACCATGATCTGTTTAATATTGGTAACACAATTTCTCTTACAGTATATTCTCATTTTAAATTTAATGTTTTGAATAATAATAAAACAATTAAACTTACTTATAATTATTATTAATCGACAAATAGAAAGAGCTTGGACTTTCTTCCTTTGAGACTGCAATGGGATCAAAGTTTATTGGTACCAAGCTTTGAGAGAACTTGCCTTTGAAAACTTTGAAAAGCTCAAAGTTGAATTTGCACGGCATAAATAAATAGTTATTGTTATTACTAACCGCACATGTGTGGCTACATAGAGCAACCAAGAACTGTAACTATCAACCAATGATTTTTCTGTTAATATTATCAAAGAAATATTATAGAACCCCTGTAGCAGTCATGCACCCACTATTTGCTAACATACATATAGATGAACAACATAATTGTCACTGCCATCAAAGACATTTTTATCCAAAACCATTGTAGTGAATGTTGGTACGTACCATTTTTTTCTTAAAATCTTCATAACTGAGGTGACTAGACAATATTTCTAGTTCTTCAACCAAATCAATTGGATTAGGAAGGACATTTTCCAGTGTGTCCTTGTCTCCTACACCATGGGTTGCAACAAGCAGTACTCTTAAAATGGATAGAGCTTCGTCTTGTTTTTCCACCATCATGTCTAATTTCGTTAATACACATCTTTGAAAATTTACAAAAAGGCAAGTAAAAAAGCAATTTAAAAAATATATAAAACATCACAAAAACACACTGACAGAAAAGAGAACATTAAAATTTCTTAAGTGTTATCAACTTCCTAAATGGTGTAGAATGCCTGCTGCTCAATCTAAAGGGTGATAATTGTGGTGTACTTGAGTTGTCACTTAAGTATGGAATGGGCCTTGTCATAAACAAGATAAAGAAACAAAATTTATATATTGTAGTCTGTGGGTAAGATGTTAACCCTTCTTTACCAGTTGACCTGTGTCCTTGATCCTTCAAAAGTAGCTTCTTGCAGCAACTGACAAACCCATATTACAGTGGCGCTCAGACGTTTTGTAACACCTTCGTGTATGTAGTCTGTTTGTGGTATGCGTGTACATGTACTTTCTACACTGCACTCAAAACTACACAAAGCTTTTTACTAAATACAACCCCAACGAAGTTGAAGTACGTATACTGCAGGCACACGAATGACTACAGACACTAGCCCACAAAGGTATTACAAAACTTGAGTGCCACTGTATATGTAGAATTATTTAAACACTTGATTATTGACCTTCTCATTTAATATGGTGCAGAAACATAATAAATTGGCCAAGGTAATTGTAGAATAGCTAAATTCAGTTGTTACCCTCATATATTGCAGTACACTAGTACAGTATACATATTGTACCTTCAGGATCTGGCACAAACATATCATTAATCAGGCACAAGGTTGCAACCTGAGGAAATACATCATCAGTTGTACACCTTTCTGGTCTTCTGCATGTATTGGAAGTAGAGGGGTGTTGACTTTCCACACTGCAAACATTTCAGGCCATTTCTGGAAATGCTGATGCAGCAATGGCATAAAAGTAGGTGGAGCAGGCAGCAATGGCGTAAAAGTAGGTGTGACAGTATTTCTACATGTATCTTTTTTTGGTGGTTGATAGTCACTTTCATCTAAAATTAATTAAGTAAATTATACATGAAGATTGAACCCAAGACTCGCTTCCAACAATACTGTAGTGTCTCGCATGCACATGTGTGCAACAGAGACAAAAATGCTGAAATGGCCAAATTGCTTGAGGGCCTGTACATACAGTATGAGCCCGCTTGAGATCTGTGTCATATTATATGAAAAATCATTGTGTTCATATGGGAAATGCGCCAGCCCCGTTACACACGTAAAAATCTCACGTTATAACAAGGTTGTTGGTTCAAAATGCCTGTAAGAGCATTGTCAACATGATAGAACAGGACTGTTAAAACAACAGCACTTCAAGCGTGTTTCAACATTAATTTTTAATCAACAGCAGTTGTTCATGCATGTTAGAACATCATGGCTGTTGTAGCAATGCTGTTCAAACTTGTTATTTCATCATGCTCTGACAACATGTTTTATCATTCACAGTACGAACAATGTTGTTCAATGCTGTTCAATCATCAGGCTATCAGCCATGAACAACACTGTTCCAACATCCATGAACAGGCCTGTTGACAACCCTGCCAATATCAACCATGTTTTAGCCTGTTCTCAGGTAAAAACAGACTGCATTTTTACGCATGTAGGTGAGATCCCACATAGTTGATCTACTGTAGGTAGGATCTCAGTCAAGTGACATGAAAATTTCCCATATGAACAGAAATTTAGTGAGCTATAACTGGATCAATATCAATAATAGCGTGTTCTGATTTGCTGAAATGCACTCGCTCCAGGTTTCGAGTGCTATCCCATGGAAGTGAGAAGAAATGAAACCAAGTTTATAGTTATCCCACCCAAGTTAGCCAGGCTCATATGAATAGGCCTGGCTATAAGTATTAATTTAATAAAACTTACCACCACTCTCCTCCTGGATATCTCTATACCTTGCAGTTCTTTGTCTTTTCCTTGTAGTACTTGTAGATGTACCAGAAGTAGGTGAATTAGATTCTGTTTCCACATTTGATGTTTCCTCTACTTGTTTGGCACATTCAAGTGCTTTGTTATAATTAGCTATAAATATAAACAGTTAACATTCCCGCTAGGTGTTCAACTATGAAACTAAACAAAAATACACCACTATACATCTCTATATGCAGGGTCATAAACATTAATATGAAATAGCGCAATCACTTAACTAGATCTGGCAGTACCTCGACATACAAGCACGATCCACTAGAACCCGAAGTTGCACCAATGGAACCTCTCCATCCCCGAAGGGCTGCAGTCACCTGTCTAATACGGGGAAATATCTATGACACTGGATCTATGACATAGTGCTAAATAAATGTAATAATCAGCTGTATAATGATAACTGGCACCAAACAATAAAACCACACACCCAATGTACTTGCGGTTAGCAGCCATGTTACCAGACACCAAATACGATGACCACTCATGACAGTGGGAGAATGGACCGTTTGAAGACTGCAAACAGCAGCCAACACCGATAGGGGGAAAGAATAATAATTTATTGAATTTATATTGCGCATATTACATTAATGCATATGTTTATATGCACATTACAGGTTGAATAAAATTTAAAACTACTCAATATTAAATTATATAAACTTATGAATTATAGTAAAATTATATACATAATATTCTAGAATGCTAAATTAAAAAGATAAGTCTTAATAGCTGATTTAAAACGATCTAGAGAGTCTATTCTTCTGATGTCCTCTGGAAGACTGTTCCATAATTTCGGAGCTGCTGACTGGAACACCCTATCTCCAAGGGCAACTTTACATTTCACACTTGCTAAGTGCTAAGCCATGTAGACACTTATGTGTTACAAGTAAAATCTTAAAAGTAATGCGATATTTGATTGGCAGCCAATGAAGACTATACAAAGTAGGTGTAATGGAGCAAAACTGAGGCAAACCCATAAGCCTGGCTGCTGCATTCTGTACCCGTTGCAATTTAGCAATATCTATCAGGAAGGCCATAAGTAGACCATTACAATAATCTAATTCACTCGTTATGAAAGCATGAATTAATGATTCTGTCATCTGACGTGAAAGGTATTTCCTAATTCTTCGAATGTTGTATAGATGGTAAAATGACACACTACAAGTTTTATTAATGTGGTCCTGCATTTAAATTCGTGAATCAAACCAAGCTCGTAAGTTCTTAATAGCGGTGGTTGATGGCTCAATTGAGGAGCGACCAACTTGCCACTGCGTCAGTTCTTGTCTAGTAACCAATAATCAAGAATTCAGTTTTATCTGAGTTTAATTTTAGCTTGTCAGAATGCATCCATTTATGAATATCAACTATACATGCTTCCATTATGGATAAGGCATAAGCTTCAGCTAAGTTGGAAAGAACACATGGGAGAGGCAGGAGGGTAGAACTGTGAAACGACTAGACCTGATCCCTGGGAGGAGAGACCTTAATAAGCAGAGCTGGTCACAAAGACCACTCACTGACAAACGTCAATTCCACTGACAACGAACGCGACCGCTGACACCGCTTAATGTTAACTTCCTTTATTATTTCATAATAAATACATTAATTTAACATTCCACTAGGTGTTCAACTATGGCACTAAACAAAAACATGCCAATACATATACATCTCTACACGCAGGGTCATAAACATTAATATGAAATAGCGCAATCACTAACTAGTTCTGGCGGTATGCAGCTTGAAGGGGATGGAGTCAGTAGTTACGCATTCGACGACCAATGCAACCTCCTCCACAAAACTACTACAACCACCGCAGGGGTTGGAAAAGGTTACTGTTGGTACCTACTCCAACCCCTTAAAAGACGTTGTGTAATACAAGCGAGAGAATGCAGTGAGGTGTAAATGTAACGCATGTATGCTGAACTCGACCAAGAGTTTGAATTAAGTGGTTGGTTATCGCTGCGGCTGTCGTAGCCCCAATGCGAAAATTGTGGCTGGGATAGTTTCCGGTGAAACCTAGGTAGAAATTTACTTGCGGCGATGTCAAATGAGTCTCGTCCCGATTAGTATAGAAAGTGGGGCTACCGGCGCATTTTTCCATTTTTCATGTCTCAACTTTTTCTCTAGGTAACTAGACACTTTTTCCGTTTTTGGATTCCGCATATAACTTTCGAGCAAATATGCGGAATCCAAAAACGAAAAAAGTGTCTAGTTACCTAGAGAAGTTGAGACATTCAAATGGAAAAAGTTCGCCGTTAGCCCCACTTTCGAGACTACTAATAGGCAATGTGTCACATGGTTTAGGGAGTCAGAGACGTGTCTCAGCTAGTAGGCTACAGAGTGAGGTGTCTAGACGTGACACTGCTGTGGGTGAGGATGTTGCTCGTAACAAGGCTGTGTCAAGTAATATTACACGTGATCCTGATACGGGTTTTATTTCAAGTCATGAGTTGAGTGGGGCTCACGATTCAAAAGGGTCTAAGGACTTAGCTATATTAAACAATAAAACGACTCTTATGAAAAGGTCTGGACGTAAACGTAACTCTGTTGTGGGTGGTAATGTCGCTCGTAGTGGTATACTATCGAGTGGTGGTGCACGTGATCCTGCTATAGGTTCTGGTGACTTAGTTATGCCTAATATTAAGATGAGTTTTCTAGAGAGGATGTCTGGCTACCTAGCTGATGCTAAAGCATTGGGGTATAAGTGGATGGATCTTATTAGAAAGGTATCTAGAGAGGGCGTTATTAATAGAGTCACCAGAGTTAGGGAGGTCAGAAAGGCTAGACGTGATCTTAGACGATATGTTAAGAGGTCACGATTAAGTCAGGAGGTCTCAGACAAAGAGTATGAGAGAATCACTAACCTTATTGCTAAGACACGTCCTACTGTAGTACAAAGGAGAGTTGCTCTCAAAGGGTACACTAAGTCGTATAGTGTTGAGGTGATCAACAATAATGATCCACTAAAACAACTAGTCAAGACTAGAGTAGTAGTGGACTCAACTTTACAGAAAGAGTTAGAGAGACTGAAAGGTTTAAAGTTTTCTGAGACGTTGAAAGTAACTCTAGAGAAAGAGATTGGTAATGGTGAGTCTGTGATTAAGGAAGCCTTCTTCAATAGTGTGGTGAAAACAGTGACTAATAGTGTTGATATTAGTGGGACTACAAAGCAAGCTAGTGAGGAGATAGTGAATCGTATAGCTGTGTGGTTGTCAGAAGGGTCTGGGTGGGTTATAGATAGTGTTAATGATCACTATATTAATGTGGTAGTGTATAAGCCTCTTAAAGGATCGAGTTATATTGAGCTACCGGAAGAGTTGAGGAACGCGTCGAAAGGTTTGATTAATATAAAGAATGGAGATGACAAGTGTTTCATGTGGTGTCACGTGTTGCACAAGTGTCCTGTAGGAAAGGATCCGCAGAGAGTGTCGAAGCACAAGAAGAACATAGGTTCTGTCAATTATGACGGAGTGAGATTTCCAGTGGATACGAAACAGTACAACAAGATAGAGAGGCAGAATGATACTAGCATAAGCGTGTTTGGGTACGAGAACAAGCAGACATTTCCTATCTACGTTTCTGAGGAGAAGTTTGAGGATCATATGGACCTACTGCTAATAACTAATGGTGTTGAACGTCATTACGTGTACATCAAAGACTTTTGTAGGTTTATGTGCGGTCAGTCTAAACACAAGTGTCGCAATAGTTTCTGTAGGTACTGTCTTCAATGTTTTACTACCAGTGAGGTTCTAGAGAAACATAAGGAGGTTTGTATGGTGGTAAATGGTAAGCAAGCGATCAAGATGCCAGATGAAGAAGATAGCACTCTTGAGTACAAAAATTACCACAAACAATTAGAGGTACCATTTGTGATATACGCAGATTTTGAGGCTATCACAGAGAAGGTCGACAACGTGAAACCACTCACAGGATCGTACACTAGTGAGTACCAAAGACACACAGACTGTGGGTATGGGTACAAAGTAGTATGCTGTTACAATGATAAATATAGTAAACCAGTAGAGATGTTTCGAGGTGAGAACGCGGTTAGGAAGTTCATGAAAAAGATGCTAGAGGAGGTTAAATACTGCAAGAAAGTCAGGAAGGAGCATTTTAATGAGGACATGGTGTTGACCGTAGCTGATAAGGTTAACTTCAAGGAAGCGACTAAATGTCACATTTGTGACGTAAAGTATAAACGTAGAGACGTGAGAGTTAGAGATCATTGTCATGTCACTGGTAAATATAGAGGTTCAGCACATCAGTTGTGCAATAGGAACTATAGACTGACTGATAAGATACCTGTCATATTTCACAATCTAAGAGGGTATGATAGCCACTTCATAATGCAGGAGATAGGTAAGGTTGGTCTGAAAATCAATGTCATACCAAATAATATGGAGAAATATATGGCATTCATGTTAGGTAGACATCTAGTGTTTCTAGATAGTTTCCAATTCATGAGCTCTAGTCTAGCCAACCTAGTGAACAACCTACCAAAGGACTGTCTCAAGTACACGTCTGAACTGTTTCGAGGTGAGGAGCTAGAGTTGGTGTCGCGAAAAGGTGTGTACCCATATGACTATATGGATAGTTTCGATAAGTTTAACGAACTCGAGTTACCACCAAAGGAGAGTTTCTACAGCATCCTAAACGACGAGCATGTGTCAGACACAGACTACAAGCACGCTCAAGAAGTGTGGAAGAAGATGGGTGTGGGAAACATGGGTGAGTACCACGACTTGTACTTGAAGTCTGACGTATTACTACTGGCTGACGTGTTCGAGAACTTTAGAAGAACGTGTAAACAGTACTACCAGTTAGATCCTTGTCATTACTTCACATCACCTGGACTGTCGTGGGACGCTGCTCTAAAGATGACAGGAGTGGAACTAGAGTTGATGACTAACATTGATATGTTTCAGTTTATCGAGAAAGGAATGCGAGGTGGTGTATCCTGTATAACACATAGACACGGAGAAGCTAATAACAAGTACATGAAGGGGTATGATAGTAGTAAGCCGTCGAAACACATCGTATACGTAGATGCTAATAACCTTTATGGTTGGGCTATGTGTCAGTATCTACCGACTGGTGGGTTTGAGTGGGTTGAAGGTTTTGACATCAACAATCTAGATAAATATAACAACGAGTCAGACAAGGGGTTGATACTCGAGGTTGATTTAGAGTATCCAGAGGAGTTGCACGATCTTCACAACGACTATCCTTTAGCCCCTGAGAGGATGAGAGTAAGTAGTGATATGTTGTCAAACTATTGTAAGACAATCCAAAACAAGTTTAAGATATCTGTTGGAGAGGTTGAAAAACTTGTACCCAACCTAAACGGCAAGAGTAAGTACGTTGTTCATTATAGAAACCTACAATTATACAAGAGTTTGGGAATGAAGGTTAAGAAGATACACAGAGTACTTCAGTTCGATCAGTCACCATGGCTCAAGCAATATATCGACTTTAACACTGACAAGAGAACCCAAGCGAAGAATGACTTTGAGAAGGATTTCTTTAAGCTCATGAACAATAGTGTATTCGGAAAGACTATGGAGAATCTACGAAAACGTGTGAATGTGGAGTTAGTAACAGACAAGGAAAAACTGGAGAAACTAACGTCAAAACCAACCTTTGTTAGTAGTAAGATATTTGACAATAACTTGGTAGCAGTTCACAAGATCAAAGAGACACTAACTCTAAATAGACCAGCATACGTGGGTATGTGTATTCTAGACTTATCAAAGACATTGATGTATGACTTCCACTACAGTAACATCAAAAAGAAATATAGCAACAAAGCCAAATTACTATTCACAGATACGGATAGTCTAATGTACGAGATTGAGACGGAGGATGTGTACAAAGACATGTACGCTAACAAAGAAGTGTTCGACTTTAGTGGATATGACAAGTCATCTCCTTACTTCGATCTAACCAATAAGAAGGTTATTGGTAAAATGAAGGATGAGACATTAGGAGTCCCCATCGTTGAGTTCGTTGGTTTAAGGTCGAAAATGTATAGCTACATAAAAGAGGATGGAAAAGGTGGGAAGACTGCTAAGGGTATCAAGAAGAGTACCATTAGAAATAATATAAGACACGACAACTATAAAAGTGTCCTGACAAATGGTGAGCAGATGTCTCACATAATTAAAACTATTCGCAGCAAGAGTCACCAACTAGGAAGCTACGAAATAAACAAGATATCCTTGAGCTGCTTTGACGACAAGCGACATATACTACCAGATGGTGTATCTAGCTATGCGTATGGACATTATAAAATAGTTTGAAATTAAATGTTTAAATTTCTCAAATGCTTTTTAGTCTTTAAATGTCTGTATTTAGAGGTCACATGGTATGGTCTATCACATGTCTCACACACCCACTTATGAGTTCTCATCCACTCTTTGGTTTGTGCTCTATTTGCTACTAAAGCTTCTTCTCTGGTTTGGTAAATTTTTGGTCTTGCCATTATATATTACTATATATTTTATTTACCCACTCGTTGTAGTATGGATCTCCTCTCCCATCCCAACCTAGATCCTTGTATACTACGCTATACAGGTTATACTCGAATCGTACCTTGACCTTACCAGGTTTGAGGTCGTTAAGACTACCTCTCAACTTTATACCTCTTCTAGAGCATATTCTTATAACATAGAATATATATTTCGATATATTCTTGACAATAAGTTCGTTTCTTTTAAGAGACCACACTATCTCTATAAAATCACTGACAACTGTTGGTATGTCACTCTCGTTGACTAGTCCAGTCAACATTCTCCCTAACCACTTACTGTAACTGTGAGCCGATTTATTGTACATCCAAATGTTAGGTACAAAGTTCCTTACGCGTCCGTAGGTAGTCTCTCCGCACTTGTTACAACTAAATACACCATCTTCGATTTGGGTTCTATGGTTACTACACTTGTAACAATACATGGTGTCGTACCACTTTTTTGGTCTTGCATCCTTAATTCCATTCTTGATCTCATCCAACGTGTACCCTAATGTAGTACCACTCCACTTTTTTGATGCGATCTCATCCAATGTATACCCAGCATAGAACATTCTCATTGTACGTTCGTCAACCATTTAAGTTAATATACTATATATACCTTTAGACTATAGTGTAGTAACTTTGTGGTTGAGTGTCTCCAACTCACATTTTATTGTTGCGATCTGTTTTAAAGCGTCTGATAGTAGTTGTTCCAACTTTTCTATCTGACTAGTTTGGAGTGTCGAGTCATGCTTTTTATTAAATTCAATAGCCATCTCCTTCAGAGTAGTACTCATTATACTACTCTATATATTAGATAACCTAAAGGTATCCCAACAACTCCGACAAATACCATTTGATACTCTTTCATCTCATCTGAAGGTTTGTAATAGTCTGATAACTCAGGCTCTTTACTAAATGTCTTCCCATCATACTGTATAGTCAGTACTTTTCTTAGTTGATCCAAAGCGTGGTTCGTGTCGTTAATATCTGCGTTAGCATCTGACAACTGTTGCCTTAATTCCTGGATTTTGTCTCTCTGACGAATCTCGTTCTCGTAGAACTTTTCTTTCGCTTTTGTGAGACTCTCCAATGCTTTGTTGTGTCTCTTTATCTCTGTCTCGTAGCCTGTATGGTTTAGCTTGCTGAATATGAACCCTCCTGCGAATGCTATGGCGTTGAACAAACCACCTGCTATCACACTAGCCATTATGTATTACGTTAGATTACTTTGAGAACGGGTCAATAGGTAAGTATTTCTTGCTCTGCGCCCACTTAACGAGTAGCGTTGAAACGCCTACAGCAGTCGCTAACTTGAGGGTACCCTTCACTGATTCAGGGGTACCCAACGGTTCTTTTAGTACTTTCTTTGATGCCATGGATACGGCTACGGCTCCAGCAGTCACAAGGGCTGCGTCGTATAGCTCGTTCATCAGTTCTTTTCTATCTATTGATGCCATATATTATACAATATGTTTTAATCGAGACTGTCGAGCTTGCGTGATGGTTTTATAACAACGGTCTTAGGCTCTTCGATCACTACTTGTTTGTCTTGCCTCATCGTATAGTACAGTGAGCTAGCGGCTATTACCACTCCTATAGTACCTATGATGTATCCATAGTTAAAACTATCGTCCTCACTTATCACTCTCTCTCTCATCTTCCTCTCTTTGGCTGCTTTAGATATAGCAGCCAAGCGTTTGCCTGCCTCTACTCTCTTAGGGTCTTTGGTCCTTGTTGTCGACGTTATAATAGGTACGGACTCACTGTCAGTCATCTATATACTATATGTGATATCTAGTCACAGATTATCTCACAGTCATCTCACAGATTATCTCACAGATTATCTCACAGATTATCTCACAGATTATCTCACAGATTATCTCACAGATAAAGTATTCGATGAAAGTATTTTTGGTGATTAGATAGTGTGGTTTCACTCTTGAATCTCCTATTGCAGTACTCACACAGGACTCTGGAGTCTATCATATATGTCTCTATGAAATGTATTATCTCATGTTGGTCTGAGGATAGTAACGTGTTGTACCCTTGTGATCTTAGTCTCCTTAATACCCTCAACTGGTTATCCCTAATAACCCCATTACCTTTCGGTGTTTTGAACTCTATAGCAAAACCGTTGTATCTCTTATGTAGTTGCGGAACTATCAAATCTGGTTGTCCACCACTGTAACCCTTCTTCCATCCATCTATTCTTTTAGCAGATGTGTCTTGGTACTCGCCAAGTCCTGGGATGACTATTGTTGGATGGTACTCTCTAATGTACTTCACAATGTCGTAGTGTAAGTCTGTCTCATTCATTATCGATAACTGGTTGCATTGTGTGTAAATACCTGTTTTTCTAATAGACGGTAGGACTTCTGAGAATACCCACTTTCTAAAAGTCTCTGCCGACTCTAGTTTAGACGAGAATATTAGTCTATATAGACCACTTTCATTTATTTGCCAAACTTGCCTATTCTGAATTTGTCTATTTTGACACTCGAAATCTCGGGTCCCAATTTGGGACCTGAGATTTTGAACCTTTCTTTTCTCATCATCTTTCACACGCTGTTGTATCGCTTTGGAAGGTCTTTTATATCCTAAGATTTCGGCTACCTCTTTTCCGTAGAACCAAATGTTATCTCCATCTTTTGTAGTAGTGACTGACGTGTCGTTATTTCTAAATATTTTAGTGATATTCATCACCTATAATATACCACATGTTTTATTTTTGTGTTATAACAAACTCATAATTAGTAATAATTCTGAGCACCTACTCTTGGAACTTGTCGACTGACACATCACTGGTTCTTACGTGTAGACCCGTGTTTAAAGGGAGGTCGGAATCGGACCCCCCTTGTGTCTCGTATACTTTGTTGTACCTTTTCACCATTCCGTTGATTGGTGGGCATAAGTCAGTCACATTATCGTCCAACACTTTAACGTCTGAGAGGAACATTGACTCGTTGTAAGGAAGACCTCTAAGATACGATCTTAGTTGCGTCAGTATCTTTTTGTAGCTAGTGTGTGCAAACTTACAATGCTCCACTCTACTCGTCAGATTGGATTTAGCCAAGTAGCCTTGGATGACCACACCAGGACCACTAATACAAGCAATGATTAGAGGGTTAGCGGTTATCGATCCAGCTATAATCCCTACTGTTGTTAACCCTATGCTAGTCATGTTTAACGATAGTTTAATTTTCTTCAACCTTTTGTACTTCCATTTGTAACAGGCTTCTAGTTTGTGGTAGTACGCGTACAAGCGTTTGAGCTCTAGCACCTCTTCCTCTGACATATCCTTTGATATGTGATTGAAAACAACAACTGACTTCTTCCTCATATATCTTAGCTCACATCATATTCCTTCATAATATCTCTACCAACTAATATTATATCTCGGTTTGTCATATAACCAGAGATGATTTTAATACCGTAAAACTCTATCAAAGATGGGTATTTGTAGGGTGCGATTAGCAACTCTGGTCGATGTGTTCCAAATATAGTTCCATAAGGAGATCCTATCTCTCTGTAGTTAGCTATGAAGTCTGAGTCTGCTGACTTTATGTTGTTGACCCTAACATGGGAGTTATCCATCTGCCAATGTATTGATATCATATGTGTCTCAGTGGTGTCGATGTTATTTGGGATTGTGCATGTGTACCCCTTTACTGGATCGCCACCACCATACGATAATTTGTCAGTCTTACCTCCTTTGTACCCTATGTATTTGTCATGCGATCCGTCGTCGTTTGACACAATAGTCTCCCAATCTGACGTAGATACCCTCTTGACTAACCTCACTACCACAAAAATGGATATATCACAGTATTGCATGTGTGGACAGTTAAAGTGCATCCCAACTTCAAATGGAAAAGGTGAGGATAGTACAGGGGATAGGAATCTACGACTATGGTTAGCACCAATAATAGGACCATGTGCTAAATCATTTTGTACTAACATGTCTCCAATGGCTTTCACATTGTTTGTCCTACTGTGGAGTACCGCGCTTGCGGCGTGTATAGTGGTGTCAAAATCAAATATGACGTTATAGGACTGTGTTTTAAAGTATTGTGGTAAATATACTAACTCTAATACTTTTTTACTGATAGCGTCCAAGTCATCGACTGGATCTGCTATGTTTTTGAGTGTTGATAGCGCCATATCTATGTCTCCAGACATCCTCCCACCGCTCACACTTAACTTAGGGTCACTGTCTAGATGTCTCTTCGCTCTTCTTAGTATTTTGTCACTCTCGTAGTCTCTGTCCTCAAACCCATAGCTTAGACTCATTATGTTATAACACATATTTGCTCACTAAATAGCCAGACACAGCCGAAACCACTAGAATTAGCCCCAACTCTGTCGTGTTGTCACCTGGTGACGCCTTTGATACGTCCAGACGGTGTGTCACCTTCGGTTTGTCGAGTGTCTCCTGGTGTGTCACGTTTGGTGTCAGACGATGCGTCACCTTTGGTTTATCGAGTGTCTCCAGATGCTCTCCACCTTCTTGGTGTACTTTCTTAACCTCCGTCGTTTCTGTGTAGTTTAACCCACTGTTTACTCCAAACTTCATACTCTGCGTGGCAGTCTTCAATAGGTTGTTGTACCCAGCGATTTTGTTCTTGAGGATTACAACATTACTCGGCATTAACCACGTAGACGGTGACAGTGCAAGGTTTTGGACAACGTTAGTGTCTTTAATCGACTTGTTCATGTTGAGAATCCACGTTGAAACGTCGTAGTTTACAACACTATCCTCCACCAACTTGCGGAACTCTTGTTGAGTCTCTAGACTGCCTGCAGAATCACCAACGACTGACACACGTGTCCTCGCTTGTGCACCAAGTGTGGAGTAAACAAAGGCTTCTATAGACTGGTTTAGGTATTGTCTCCCAATGTTTGTGAAACCATTCGACATTAGAGGAACGTATCGTTTGTAGTCGTTCTTAACGTCGTTAATCGTGAAGACTCTC
This sequence comes from Chrysogorgia sp. JL179-B06, assembly GCA_035772405.1. Lineage (NCBI taxonomy): Eukaryota > Metazoa > Cnidaria > Anthozoa > Scleralcyonacea > Chrysogorgiidae > Chrysogorgia > Chrysogorgia sp. JL179-B06. The sequence continues at coordinate 2,334,697 of JAYKKM010000209.1, forward strand.
TCACCTAGTAATGCTTTTTAGGAATCTTGTCTGTCTTACCATACAATTCTCCAGCATCAAACTCTCTACTTATCGATCTCATGCTCTCACCACCTTCCATCCTTCTGAGAAGTCTTCTGATGGTAAAGTACAGATGGAACCTCATCACACTTGTGATAACAGGGTGGACTTCTTGCGAGGGTGATAAGTGTTGTAACGACACTCCACAACAGAAACTTGCACAATATGTTGCGAACACGACTCTATAGTAGCTCTCGTTGTCGTCCCACTTTGACTTTGTCTTTGAAGTGGTGATTTGTAATATTGGTAGCTTTGAGAGAAAGTAGTTCTTTCGATTAACGAAGACTCTAAAGTTATTCACTGGGTAGTTCAACACGTTTTCCGTTGGATAGCCATCCCAAAGTCCCCAGTGGTTCTTGCGACCTTTTGATAATGGTTGGATAGTTCCACCAGATAGCCATATTTCTGGAAACTTGTCGTCGTGACCTTTTGGAGACTTGTTGTTGTGTAACCAAACCCACATACTCTTGTCGTTTTTGAAGGTATCACTAGTTATGTTAGTACTTATGATGTCGTTGTTTCTGAAATATATGTCAACACCATTAACCTCACCGTCTTGTGAGACAGTTGGATCGAACTCGAACTTGCTCAAAGTGATATGAGGGTACTTTTTGACTAGATTCAGCTTAGCCACGCGTACGGCGTTAGCTATCTCTTTCTGGTTAACTATTATTGGTTTGTTTATCGTTAGATACTTAGTATACTCCGGATTACTCTTAAACCTACTCGAGTCTACACTAACGTCACCAATATTAGTTTTCGTCACGAAGAATATATGCATATGCATATTGTCGTCAACGTCAAGAAAAAACCTATTCTTGTCAGCATAAGGATACTTTCTTTTGAAAGCATCCATCATAACATACCGTACGTTATATGAGAGTGGTAGTATTGATTAGTGGTTCAACGAAAACTGTAGACCTACCAGAGTCAACTCTAGCAACTAACTTAGACCCTCACTTACTAGTGAAGGAGGCAACCATCTTTTGGGATTACGTTAACGTAACCACAGATAACAACAAGATAACTTACGACAGTAGTGACCACATTTTTAGTCCTGGGTACCACACCTTTAAAATGATCGCCGACGACTTGAAAGAGTTAGGAGACGTCAAGCTAGTAGCTAACAGATATGACTCGACGTGTACGATAACAACTGATCAACAAATAGAACTGTTTAAATTTGGACAACTTTTAGGGTTTGACGAAACCACTACAATAGCCACCACAAAAACCAGTCCCAACGTTGTTAACGTTAACAGAGGACTGAAATACATACAAGTAACGTCTAGTATCGTGGACAGATCTAATAACATAGTTAATGGTAGCAAAAGTGATTGTATCGCAGTACTGCCAATAACTAGCACACAGACATTAAAGGGTTCTGTACAACATTTTGGTGTTGGGTCGAAAATCCCAATAAACAAAGGAGTCATCAACCAACTAGAGTTCAAGATAACAGATCAGGACGATAACAGTATTAACGTTGGTGAGGTGCTGTTAGATTTACACATCATGTAGTGTATATGGACACAGAGCAAGAACTAAGAGATATTTACTACAACCCATCAACTGGTTACCAGTCTGCTGAGAGGCTGTACCAAAAGGCACAAGAAGACGGTCTAAACGTTAGTAGGGCAAAGATAAAGGATTGGCTAAAATCTCAAGACACGTACACTAGGTACAAACCAGTTGTTAAGAAACACAAGTTTAGAAAAACATTTGTTGACTATCTGGGTGAGCAGATACAGATGGATTTGGTCGATATGGGTAAGTACAAGCACAAGAACAATGGGTACTACTGGATACTAACAGCCACTGAGATCCTTAGTAGGTATGCGTTTACCATACCTGTCTACAGGAAAGACACAGAAAACATGACTAAGGCTGTCGCAAAGTTACTGGAGAAGGCTAAGGTTAGATTTGGTGGGTATCCAAAGCTGGTTCAGTTCGACGACGGTAAGGAATTCTACAACGTTGGTGTGAAGGATCTGTTGGATAAACATAACGTAAAGTACTTCAGCACGAACTCTGATAAAAAGGCAGCAGTCGTGGAACGGTTCAACAGAACACTCAAAACGTCTATGTGGAAGTACTTCTACAGTAAAGGAACGTACAAGTGGATAGACATTTTAGACCAACTCGTTGAGAATTACAACAATACCAAACACAGTACTATTCTAATGAAACCTAAAGACGTTAGTAAGAAAAACGAAAACGAAGTATGGACGACACTGTTTGGACATCATTTCGGTGACTACCCACTGCCAAAGTTCAAAGTAGGTGAGACTGTCAGGATATCAAAGTACAAGAGCATATTCGCAAAGGGGTACGAGGCTAACTTCACTGAGGAGCTATTCAAAGTGTCAAAGGTTGTGCGTGGTGACCCTACCGTGTACGAGATAGAGGACCATGAAGGGGAACCCATCACTGGTAAGTTTTATGAGGAAGAGTTGTCGGCTGTCGATAAAAAAGACGACGTATATAAAGTCGAGAAGATAGTGAAGAGAAAGAAGGTGGGAGGTAAGAAAATGGTTTTGGTTAAGTGGCTTGGCTATGACAGTAAACACAACTCATGGATACCAGAGAGTGATATTCAAAACATTGAGTAGTATATAATGACTGAAGGAGGGTTCGATGAAATCGGAATGAAAGATCGTAACGAGTTTGATAAATATACAGACGAAAAGTTAGAAGAAGAGTTCGATATGCTCAATAATATAATCACAGAAAATGAGACAGGACTAGAACTTAGTAGCACACATAGCAGAATCATCAGGATAAAACACGAACTAGAGAGGAGAGTTATAGATCGTAGATTACAAGACAGGATCAGACATGCGGAGACGTCATTCATAGACAACGACGACGGAACAGTGTTAATAACTAGTAAAGGAACCACCACTAATGCCCCAGCAGTAGTGCTTGACGAACCGGTTACATATGGTGACGTCCACGACGAGAGTTTTAATTTAGCTTTCGAAGACGCTATCGAAATCGAAATAAGACTGAAAAAACTAAACGAACTCAACAAAAAGTTGGTAAGAAATGGTATAAAAAGAACTGATCTAATAGGTTTGAAAATACGTAAACTGTATAGCAAAAGACTCGGTAATGATGAAATATCAAGGGATATAGTTAATAGGTCATACGTGACTACCTCAAAATCTATTCTTTTCAAACCGATAAACGAAGCCGGTGAGTATTTGAAACCTAGACTAATTCTAAAACCTGGAAAAAATGGTTTGATCTACAGTAAAGACATTAGAAGTAGAAGTGCGATTGAGCAGTTCAAGAAGTTAGTTGAACAAATCCCTAACACCTCAACTAACGTTACAGGAAACACCACAACTAACGTTACAGAAAACGAAGACACCACAGATTCAAGTAACTTCCCAGTAGTTGAAACAAAAGTGATTGACAATAATGTATTTGGGTTAACAGAAAAAGAAAATAGTGAGCTACGAGGTGTCCTAAACCAAAACAACGGTATCGATCCAGACACTAGACCACAATTTCTAGCAATTCAAGCCGACCATTTTCAGGACGCTATAGACAAGACCGCAGACGATATGAATAGAGAGAAATACGGTTCCCCAGAGAGGACAGAATTGTATGAGCGATTGACAGGTCTCAAGATAGCTAGGGACCGAACCTTAGAACAATTGGAACGTGAGGAGGTTAGAGAACAACAAGAAGAGGACATCACTCGGTTACAAAAAACAAAGGAGTGGTTTAGAGAAAATTGGTTAGGCGCTTCAGCTTTAGGAATAACCATAGCCTCTTTCATCACCACGATTATAATATCCGCTAGAAGCGTAGTCTTCAAAGGTGGTCAAGCACTTGGAAAACTAGGGAAAGCTATAGCTAATCTAGCCACAAATGCTGGCCCTCTACTGGCTGGACTGCTAAACGTGGTGGCGACTGCGTTAAAGTGGGGAGCTGCAGGTATATCTTGGCTAGCGTCTAATTTGTGGATCCTAGCGATAGCACTAGCTTGGTTCGTCTACGATCAGTACAAACAGAGGAAATAAAACATGTATTATAATATATAGTATGAATACTAACGAGAAAGAGTTGCTTCCTGGATATAGACGCCGCGAAATTTCTACTATCAAAGGCATAAGAGCCCGTAACGTTGTAACGCTAAACCCCAACAAAGCCAATCCAGGGGAAGAGTTATACATCGACATCCCGAAAACAAAGGGTAACACTTGTTTGGTACCCTCTAGTCTCCATATTCTATTCGACTTTAAGAGTTCGAACGCGAAATCATGGTTTCTTAACAACCTTTCGAAACTACTATTTGAGAGACTGGTAGTAAAACTAGCTGGTGAGTCCGTGTACGACAATAGTGGTGAGAGCATCATCGGTACGTACAAAGACCTCTGGAAACCTAACAGTGAGCGAGACCAGATGGTTGAATATGGTATAGCAAACGAGAACCTTCGAAAGTTAATCTCAAAGGATGACAGTGGTGCAGCCAGTGGAGACGTACAAAAAGTTAGTGATGGTAGTAGTATAGTAACTAGGGCTGCGAGCTCAATCGACCTCAACCGTGAATATAAACACCAAAACGTCACCAAATTTGGCCAAGTCACGACTCGACAAATTTGGCGATGTTTTGGCGTTTATATTCACGATTGACGTCGAATAAGCTCGCAGCCCTAGTTACTATACTACTACAGCGATCGTTCGTCAATTTAGACACCCCTCACACGTTCTCTACTAAATTGATGTCAAACACATGCGAGATTAGCGAAACAATACCAAGTTTATACTAAATTTGACACCATTTCAGCCATATTTAAAAAAATAGAAAGTGTCGTTTCAAAATTCTCACAAATTACATTTAGGAAAAAATAGAAAGTGTCATTTCAACATTTTCGCGTGTTAAAAAAATAAAATGTGGTACGAGCTCACTCCCACATATTAAAAAATAGAGAGTGTCATTTCAACCGACGCGTTCTGCTGTTGTCTCAATTCACGCGCGAAAAAAACCCACTAGATTTTGATTCTAGTGGTGATGTTTTATCCAAGTGGGTAGCGAAATGGTGCTCTTTTGATTGGCTAGTCCACTCGCTCGCTATTTTCAGCGTCGTCTACCGTTTCTTTCTTGAAGTGGTGATCGTACACATATTTCGACGTTGTGATTCCTCCCGACAACAAGCCCAAGAAAGGCACGTACGGCGTCACAATCGCGACAATGCTCTCGACGTCTTTCTTTAGTAACGGGTCTTTTTGTAGTTCATCATTTAGCTCGTCAGGATTCTCTATGGCGTTCAACCCATCCAGTAAGCTGGCGAATTTGCTGATTAGCAAGTCGGTGAGAAAAGCGTTTGCGATCTCCATTCTCTTCAACTCGTATTGGCGCCATATCTTATCAATAACTTTTGCGGACGCTTTTTTAATGTACGCTTCGGACTGACTCACCACACCGTCACCAGACAGTCTAATAAGTTCAGATCTCCTAACGTCAATATTGTCTTCCACAGTTGAGGTGTCATCAGTCTCCTCGACTAATTCCTCAATCGTGGGATTTTCCTCACTTTTGCGTTTTACCATCACGCTATTACTTATACCTATATTTTATTGCGGAATAACAACTTCGTGACTGTATGGATAGCGCAGTGAGATTTCTAGTCTAGCGTACTTATTATTTTTTAATGCGGTCACAATCGCCGACGATTTTTCTCTGCTAATGTTTCCAAGGTAATCATCGATAACGACCTTCATATCACTCCTACTTGGGCAGTAGAAGCAAACGAGCTTACTAATATTTTCTCTATACGGTTTTGCGATCGACGTCAGTTGTTGTGTGATGACAATAACGCTCAACATAAAATGTCGCGCACTAAAAGCTAAGTTGACCAACTGACTAGTCCTATTCTTAACATCTTGAGAACTCGCACAGTCGTCCAACACAATCAGAGTGTTAGTGCCTTTAAAAACATTTGTTACACACTTGAGAACAGCGTCGACATTGTCCTGTGTGCAGTCTATCGCTAGCACGTCGGGGTCGCGCACATATTTCCAATCTTGATACGCTTTGTTCCACTCGAAAGTAGGGCAAATCAACACAATGTAGTCAAATTTACTAAAGTACTCAGATTCCAATGTTTCCAGCAAATAATACGTCTTACCACAAGCTGTCATACCAACAATTAGCATATTAAACGGGGTCTCCATTAACTCACGTTTGATTTAATACTGGATTGATTGCAACCCATTGTTCATAAAGTTGACCAACCCATCACTTATCACAAACACCCTGCACATGACATTCGCAGTCGTCACTTTTTTAGTGATTTCAAGAAGCACGCCAGATTGTGTGTTTACAATGTTCTTGCCAGTGGCGACATTGCGATTATCTTGAACGCTCCTCAAGTCAATGACCAACGAGAAGCCATCTTTATAGAACTTCTGTATGGTCATGAACTGAGCGTGTTCTTCACCCAACCCAAACAATCGTTTCGCTTCTGCATAGAGCTTCGACTTTGGGATGCCTTGTGAGTACACACTATTTGGCACACCTTCAATTGTGACTCTAATATTCTCAATATTTGGGTAAAGAAACTCCTCGCTGTCTGTTCGCACCTTATTCGTGAATAGCAACACAATTGCCTTCATGCTTTTTCTTGGAAGATTAATGTTTTCATTCACAATGGTCGTGCCTTTGTCCCATTCGGTGGTTTTCATCAACGTGATGTGCTCATATGACAAACTACGACCACTTGCATAGCCTGACGCTATTTCGTCAGCGAGCTCCTGGTTATCAATCGTCTCATACTCAAGCTCGAGGTTCTCCAGAGTGTACCCACCCACAGCGCTACCGGATTGCGCCACCATGATGTCTGTGGCCTTCGGAAGTGTGATCACATACTGCAAGTTGTTGTTCATGCTAAAAGGAGCGTACAACCCATGGTCATTCATGATCTTGCCAAGTTTTATTCGCTGTTTCGTCCCAATCACACCAAACATCAACGCGTCACTAACTTTAGCAACGTTCCCACTCGTCGCACCACTGTCGTCCTTAGAAATTAACTTTCTCAAGTTCTCACCACCAACACCATAGTCAATCATTTGGTCTCGCGCAGTGACACTTTCCCAAAGGTCGCGATAAACACCAGTGTAATTTTCCCCATTGTTGTCATACACAGTTTCCCCAGCTAGTCTCACAACCAGTTTCTCAACCAACAACTTGCTCACATTGTTCAAGAACCAGCTTTTGGCGTTTGCGTTCTTAAAGTCGTAGACCCAACGATCCAGGCACCAAACAGCTACTAACCTTGAGCTTCGGTATATCAATGTAAAGTTCCTCGCCAGGACTGACCTTATTAGGGTTCAACGTGATTACGTGTTGCGTTCTCGCCCCTTTTATGACACCCATGGTCGCTCGTCTAAAACCAGGGCTCAACTCTGCCGACGTGACGTTCATATACCTTTACATATGTTTTATCGCTACCGTTTTAGCTTGTAATAATCATAAGCAAACCACGCAAGTACCACCGCGAGTACCCACAGATTCTGAGCCAACCATGCGAGACCCTTCGCACCCAACGTCAACGCGTTGTAAACTAAATTAGCCAACCCAACAGCCCATGGGCCCATCTTCGTGATTGCGTTCTTAACAGCCTGTGCGAATGACCTCGTAGCCATAGCGCCTTTCATAACAGCAGATCTCCCAGCGATAATAATAGTTGTTATAATCCCAGCCACTGAAATCGCTACAGCGCTAAACCCAACTACATTTTCTTTAGCCCATTCCTTAAATCTCTGAAACCTGTCAATGTCGATTTCTTGTTGCTCTCTAACCTCCTCTATTTCTCGCTGCTCAATAGTCCTGTCTCTGGCTTGCTTGAGTCCTGACTCTCTTTCAACCAAACCAACGTGCTCTCGCTCTTCGTCGGGCGTGAGACCAGTTTGGTTAGTTTTTTTATCAAGCTTTGCCAATCTCCCACTCGTCTCATCTATCGTCTCTTGAAAGTGGTCTACCTGCGCTTGCAACGCACCATCATCACCCGTTCTTGACTCAGGCGTCACACTATCGCTTGGATTAACCACACCACTCAGATCACGGTTCTCGTCTGGTGATAACCCAGGTATGTCGTCGTGATCCACTCTTGTCTCAATCACTGGGAGGTCGTCTGAGGTCACTTCTGTTGTGACAACTGTTGTTTCTGCATTCTCAGGGATTTGGCTAACTAACTTTTTGAACTGCTCAATCGCGTTTTTACTACTCGCGTCTTTACTGTAGATCAAACCTTTTTTCCCAGGTTTTAGAATTAGTTTGGGTTTTCCATATTTACCGTCTTTGTTTACCGGTTTGAAAAGAATAACCCCCGATTTCGTAACCTGTGACCTGTTGACTATTTTCCTTGACGCGTCGTCTTGACCGAGTGCCTTTTTGCTTAATTTACGTATTTTCTTGTTTATTAGCTTGATTCTTTTTACGTTGTTTTCTGTTAGCTTTTTGTTGGATGCTTTTAGCTCGCCCAGCCTCCTCTCAATTTCTTTCTCCTCTTCAAAAGCTATACTAAAACTCTCGTCATTGACATCACCATATGATCCCTGCTCAACAAACTCCACTGCAGGGACTTCTGTGTTAGTTCCCCTTATTGTCACCGTCTTACCATCGTCAGTATCAATAAATGACGTCTCTTTTTGCCAACCTCGTCTCGCGTCTAGCTCACTCAGTATCTTTTTCGCTTGGTCTTGGTAGTCGTTGTAATTAACACGAACGTCTTCCGGCATGTTGTCTTCAGTGTGCTTACCGTACATGCCTTCAATAACGTCTTCAACATCGACGAGCGTCTTTTCTAATTGCTTATTACTCATGTCTTCGTACTTATTGAGGGTTTCCATCTCGATCTCGTCAAAAACTTCCCCACCTTCAGCCATATTACATTAGCTCACATTTTGAGTATCGCTCTCTGACTCCTACGAATCATATTCTCTTTCTAGTTTAAATAATTATACGCAAGCCACGCGAATGTCACCGCAAACACCCACAGATTTTGAGCTAGCCAAGCGAGACCCTTTGCGCTTGTCACCAGCGCGTCGTAAACTAAGTTCGCCAATCCAACAGCCCACGGACCCATCTTCATTATCGCGTTCTTAACAGCCTGTGCGAACGACCTCGTGACCATAGCGCCTTTCATAACGTTAGACCTACCAGCGATAATAATAGTCGTCACAATTGCCGCCACTGAAATCGCTAAAGCACTCACCCCAACCATATTTTCTCTAGCCCATTTCTTAAACTTCTGAAACCTGTCAATGTCGATCTCTTGTCGCTCTCTAACCTCTTCTATTTCCCGCTGCTCAATAAGTATGTCTCTAGCTTGTGTGAGTCCAATCACTCTTTCAGCTAGATCGACGAACTCTTCGTTCTCTGCGGCTGTGAGGTCTTTTTCTGCGAGCTCTGCTATTCTTTTGTTCACTTCATTTATCAAGTTTTGATAACGGTCCGCTCGTATTTGCAATGCGCCAGTGTCGCCTATTCTAGACTCACGCAACACATTCTCGCTTGGATTGAGTAGCGCGCTCAACTCACGGTTCTCGACTGGTGTTAGTCCAGGTATGTTGACGTACTCTGCGTGTGTGGTGTCTAACAATGGCGCACTCCTCGCGACGTCTTCACGATCTCTCACGTTGTCAATAGTCTGCGTTGCGAGATCACTAAAAACCCTCTCCACATGTTGGTACACTCCTCCACCACTCCGCGTTACGAGATCGCTAGTAGTCTCCCCCATGTGTTGGCGAAGTCTTATATCGTGTTCGCGCTTCAGTCCACCCTCCACTCTAGTTAGTCTAGTTTCCTCATCGGCTGTGACGCCTAGATCGCCCCGAGCTAGCTCAAGATCTTGAGTGGCTCTCTCGAGACTGCGATCTAGCTCATCATTACTCATATCTTTGTATTCATCAAAGCCCTCCGTCTCGAGGTCGTCGAAGTCACTCTTAGCCATGTTACATTAGCTCACATTTTGAATATCGCTTTCCGGTGTCCACGAATTATGTTTGCTCTCATAACCTAACCATTTGACCAGCGCCATCTTCTTCCCTCTGACTTTCTTTCTTTTCAACACCTTTTCAACTCTGTACACATCGTCGCCATGTTTCTCACTGACCAGCGATAATTCCTGTTCATAAAATTTACCAATAATCTGTTCACCGGTGTGGTCCTCAATTTCGTACACGTTCGGATCACCACGAATAACCTTTACCACTCTAAACAGCTCCTCAGTGAAGTTGGCTTCATAACCCTTTGTGAACACACTCTTGTATTTACTAATTCTCACTGACTCGCCAACTCTAAACTTTGGCAATGGGTTGTCTGCAAATTGGTGACCAAACAAAGTGGTCCACACTTCACCCTCATTTGACTTATTGACATCCTTCGGTTTCATCATAATGCTTCGATTCACGTTGCTATTGTAATTGTCCACAAATTTATCCAAAGCGTCAATCCACTTGTATGTCCCACGAGCGTAAAAGTACTTCCACATAATACTCTTGAGACTTCTATTAAAGCGCTCGACAACAGCGGCCTTTTTGTCGCTCTTAGTGCTGAAATATTCAACACCATGTTTTTTCAACAAACTTTTCACACCAACGTTGTAGAACTCGAGTCCATCGTCAAATTGCGCTAACTTAGGTGCGACCCCAAACCGATCTTTAAAGTCAACCAACAATTTTCCAACAGCCTTAGTCATGTTCTTAGTGTCTTTTCTATAAACTGCAATACCAAAAGCATATCTACTCAATATTTCAATACCTGTCAATATCCAATAATAACCTCCATTCTGTTTTGAGTACTTACTCATGTCCACTAAGTCCATTTGGAGCTCTTCACCAAGAAATCCAACAAAAGTCGCGCGGAATTTATGTCTTCTCACAATAGGTTTGTACCTAGTGTAGGTGTCCTGCGCTGTCAACCATTCTTTCACTGTTTTTCTAGTTACTCCCAATCCGTCTCCCAATGCACTTTGGTACAACCTCTCTGCACCACTGTACCCCGTCTTGGGATTATAATAGATGTCTCTCAACCCTTGTTCTGTTTCCACACCAAGTTCCATATAATTCACACAATATACAGTTCCAACAACACCGCACCAATTTTGAGACTATCGTTATTTGGCTTGACACGAAACGTCATACTTGAGTAAACACCTTTTTTAATACTCACCTTGGACTCAATGTCCACATGACGTTGCACTGACCCCTTCAAAGGCTGCTCGGTGGGTATTGGCAACGTTGTGATCACATTGCTACGCTTTCCATCAACACCCACATTGCTCTCGGTTTCAACAATGTCGCACGAAACTTCTATGTACTTCAGACCTCTATACATGTCGACCTCGTTTGGGCTAGCGTTCCACCGTGAGTTGCCCTGAATCACCGTATCCTTCGCGAAACCAAGTAGAGGTCCAAGGGTGCCAAGCGTAGTCGCGCGATCGACCTTAACCCTGCATCTGCTTACGTGCGTTAGTCTCTCTATCTTAAGATCCACCTTTTTGGTTTTAAACTCTCGCTCTAAGAGTTTGGTCAATTCGTCGAAGTTAAGGTACCCCCCCATCGCATCAGGCATTGGGGTAATGTCCTTAGCGTCGATCCGCGTGGAGACGCTAAGGAGGTCGTTAATTCCTACGTTATGGTGGTCCCAAAACACAGTGGCTGTCTTGACCATAATGTATGGGTTGTCACTCACGATCATCATCGCGTTGTCAAAGGACACAACTTTTTCTACACCCTCAATGAATACCGTCAACTTTCGCATTATGTATAACATATGGTATATTATATGCAGAAAGCCCTTCATGATTACTATGGAAAGCACTACAAACTCGCGATGGCTAACACATCAAAGGCTACACACGACGCGAAGGCAGACCTCATCAAAAAGTACCCTCACGCCACTTTAAGCAAATTTGAGTTCTATCCAAACATTTTGCAAGATGGTAAAATCATGAGTGTCGACATATACTTCAGAAACAATGACATCCTCAGCACAGACATAACCAGCACAACTTTCAAAAATGATAAAAGCATGTGGAAGTGGTTACACAATAGTAAGTTCCCAATAATATGGCAAGGTGGTGGGACTATCCAACCACTACCAAAAGGTCATAAGAACCACTGGGGACTTTGGGATGGCTACCCAACAGAAAATGTGTTGAATTATCCAGTGAATAATTTCAAAGTCTTCGTTAACCAAAATAGTTACTTCATGTCAAAGCTACCAACCTTGCGAGTCACCACGTCAAAGACAAAGTCAGAGTGGGATGACAGCGAATCTTACTACCGTGTTGTGTTCGCGACGTATTGTGCGAGTTTCTGTTGTGGGGTGTCGCTGCAACATTTATCAGTGTCACAAGAAGTTCACCCCGTGGTCACAAGTGTGATGAGATTTCATTTGTACTTCACCATTAGAAGACTTCTCAGAAGAATGGAGGGTGGTGAGACCATGAAATCAATAAGTAGAGAATTCAACGCTTCCGAATTGTATGGTAAGATTTCTAAGATTCCCAGAAGGCACTACTACCAGAATAAAGTCCTGAGCGATGGCACAACAGGTGAATCCAGAGTCTTCACACTCAACGACGTTCAGAACGATTACAAACGATACGTCGCACGACTCTCAGACGGCTTCACCAACATTGGACTGCAATATCTAAATCAGAGCATAGAAGCCTTTGTGTACTCCACACTTGGTGCGCAAGCGAGAACACGTGTATCAGTCGTTGGTGGTTCTGCGGGAAGTCTAGAGACCCAACAAGAATTCCGCAAGTTGTTCTCTGACAGTGTTATACAGTACGACGTATCAACATGGGTTCTCAACATGAACAAATCAATTAGAGACACCAACGTTGTCCAAAATCTTGCAGTGTCACCAAGTACGTGGTTAATGCCAAGCAACGTGGTGATACTCAAGAATAAAATCGCCGGGTACAACAACTTATTAAAGATTGCCACAGAGTCCATGAAATTTGGAGTGAACACTCGCTTGAACGCAACAACACCGACGACCGCGGCTAAAAAAGTCCACCAAGAAAATGTGGTGACTAACTTAGTAGCGCCACCCGTGAAGAAAACAGTGGCTAAAAAAGTCCACCAAGAAAACGTGGTGGCTAACTTGGGAGTAGTACCACCCGTGAAGAAAACAGTGACCAATCAAATTGCGCAGACTACCACCTCAAGTGAGTCAGACACGACAACGCTGGCGATAATCTTAGGGTTCTCAGCAGTCTCTGGTTATCTGCTAACCAAATACACCTTGAAGTAGTAATGAGTCTAAACTATGGGTATGAGTCTGACGACCCTCACGATAAAATACTAAAGAGAACGAAAAGACATCTGGACGAAGATCCTAAATTAAGCGCGACCGGTGGAAGGATGTCTGGAATAATAGACATGCAAGGCTCAGCGATAAAAAACGTAGCAGACCCAGTCGATGACTCAGACGTCACAAACAAAAGAACTCTAGAGCAATTGCTGTCAGGCTACCTCAAGAGTCAGTCGTATAGTCTTGTGCTCGACTTCAACGTTAGCACACACGCCTTGAAAAACGTGGAGTTTCACACCAATGGTTCAAACAAAGTGAAAGCCATTGGTGAAACAAGTAAATTAGTGCAAAACAACCCGGCTTATGGTCCTATTGTTGGCATCAGCAGTGTAAACCAAAGTTTTCTATCACCTGTGTTAACACCAATCCCACTTGAGTCAGGTCTCCATTTTAACTGCCCGAGTATGCAATGGTGTGATCTCTCTATTTTTGTTGTGGTGAGGTTACCCACTCGCACCGCTGGATCAAATTGGGAGACAATTATATCAAACGACGACGGTCAGTGGGATAAGTTCATAGGGTACAAGACTGGTATGACCAACGGACTCGCGTATGGTGGTAGCATCCCAGCAATGGAGAGCATATGCACTATTCCGAGTAATATTGACATAAGTAAAATGCATATGATATCAATACACTGGCAAATGGACAATTCGCACGTCAGAGTCAACAACGTTAAGTCAGCCGATTCAGACTTCGTAGCAAATATGAAAAAGATAGGCACACCCTATGGAACAATTTTTGGAATACACCGACCAAGAATACCACTCGCACCCTATGCGTACCCATCGTTGATAGAATTCTACGGCGTGAAAATTGTGAGTGGCTACATGACGAACCGAGACATCATAATCATGGGTGGAGAAACGATGAAGGAATATGGTGTAAAGTAAATGGGAGCATGTATTTCAAAAGAGCGTGAAATATATAAGATAAATAAGACGACTGATCACATGTTCAAAGCTGGTGGATCATTTGGTCGCGGTGACGTTACTCTCGAGCTCCACGCTGAGATTGGTATGAGGTCTAAAAAGACTTACGGCAAACCTATTACGTTACCAGAGTCAGACAAAGTAGGAGTGGTGGGAGACGTGACCTAAGCTATGTAATGGGTTGGCTTAGAAAACTGGTTCGTAACATTAGAAACTTTTTCAGACGACGTAGAAAACTGAAGACTAATAAAACGTATTTGCTGCATTGGTACACAACAAACCAGATCTATAAAAAACCCGACACCTATGTCGAGTAGTTTTTTTTGTAGGAGACTATAATATAGTGATGACCTCCACAGTGCTTCGATTATTCGACTTCGATGGCCACCAAATCACGACAGTCATGGACAACGGCGATATATGGTTCAAAGCAAGAGAAGTCGCGAGCGCTCTAGGTTACGCTCGACCAAAAGATGCAGTCAACGACCACGTCGAACCTGATTGTAAAATGAAGATGGAACAAGCCTCGTTTATCAACGAACTTGGGGTCTACTCACTAACGTTCTCAAGTAAAATGGAGCGTGCGAAACACTTTGGAAGGTGGGTGCACTCAGAGGTCTTACCAAGCGTTAGAAAAAGTTTAGCTGACGTCGGTCTCAAACACAATCAATTTAAAATGATCACTGAGTTCGATCTCCACACGAAAGTCGTCGGTTTTCTAAGGAAATATTATCCAGAAGCTATTTTGATAGCCGCTTGTGGTGAGAATCAAGACACTTCGAGTAAAAGAATAAACTCGTGGAAAAAAGGTTACCAACGTGGAACGCCTGACTTGATTATTGCCAATGCAAACCGACAGCACAGCGGACTCGTGATTGAGTTCAAGAATCCAGGTGGCACAGGCAAGACATCCAAAGAGCAGGAGTCTCTGTTGCTCAGATATAAATCCGCTGGTTATCTAACGTTGTTGTGCGACTCGTACGACGACGCTATTACCACGGTAATAAAATATTTATTTGACGTTGGGTTTCAGTGCTCTCACTGTTTTCGTAAATTTAAAAATAAGTCAGCGTTGAGTAACCATGAGAGACGTTATTGTAAAGAGACTTTTTAGACAGCGAGTAATAAGTCGAATTAGCACTCGTTCTCGTTGTTGAGACGACGTTTGAAGCGACAACTGCTCTAGCATTTTCTAAAGACGTTTTTAACTTGGTAAAAAAATATCTGCAAAACTTTCTCTATTTATTTCACAAACCTTCTGACCACTGTGTGAAAAAATGTTTCTATGACATTGGACGCTCCATGTGACCAATGTCTAAATTTAAAAAAGTGGGGTATCCGAGAACACCCTTAATTTTGTGTGGAAGGATGATGACGTCTGCACACTGCGCGATATTGCTCAGCACCACCAACGAATGATGGTCCTGGGTTGTATCTCCAATTGAATGGCGCTTCAACGGTTGTTCCGTAAGTGTCACGACAAACAGCACAGTACGCTTTTAGAAATGTGATGTCGTCTGCCACTGAGAACAGTGTGTCGAGCTCACCAAGTCTTTTTAAACGCTCTGTTGTTATGAGACCACAAATAATGACGTGAATGCCAGCTTTAATGTACTCATGAGTAATTGGGAGTAACCCAGAGTACCAATGGCCTTCATCAATTCCGATGACGTCGTAGCCAGCTAGCTCGAAAGAACTCGGAAGGTTGGTGATTAACTTCGCAGGTAAACTGTCTGATCCAACGACAATGGTCTGACGATGTGTGGAGAACGCGTGGTCAGTTCGCCTGGTGTCACCTGTGTTGTTCATGTAGAGGACTTTGAGCCCTGACTTACTTAGCGTGACTAACCTACGAAGGGTCTCTGTTGTTTTTCCTGCAAACATGGGGCCAATCACGATCTCTAGTTTACCAACTTTTCTCATGGTTACTATACCTTCGGAGAAATATTTTTTATTGTGGTGGAAATCGTCGTTCCATGTTGAATATCCGCTGGAGCTCTAAGTTTTCAAGATGAGTCTTCGAGCTCTCGTGTCTCAAGCGATACAGTGGGTCGTTGGTGGCCACACCGCATGGGTGACAGGTGTACACGTTTTTATTTCTCGCAAAGTGTCTGTGGGCGGGTGAGAGTACGTGGTCCCTGATATCGTCCACACCCAGTATCTCATTACACCCAACCTTGCAAACGTGAACGTCGCGGTTTGCGGCGAGCTCAAGCCACGCTTTGGCTTTGGTTGGGCATGGTTTCCACATAAGGGTCGCTAAGAACACTTGGAGGAAGTTACCGAGTAACGTAGCTGTGGACTCACAAGGGTTGTCCAAGTAGACATCACTCGCTAACATAAGGTACTTGAATGATGAGTAACACCACACAGGGATTATGCCAGCTAACATACCAGCAAGCTCGTTGGCTCTTTCCTCTCGAAGATCGATCCAAGCGTCGAGAAGATACCTCGTATGGCGGACCTGAGAGCCAAGCCGTTTTGGTGGCCCTTCAGGGTCGGGGTCGAACATTGTGTATGTTGAGAAGTACTCGTTTAAGATGATAGGTCCAGAGGCGCCTTGTAGGGTGGGCGCACTGATAAAGGCTGTTCTCAACATGTTGGCAATATCTTCTTCGCTGATTTCTCTGGCTTGAGTCATTATGTTATACTCTCAGAAAAAATCCTAATTTTTTAGTGCGTTTGGTCTGGGACTGTGAGATACCTGTGAGGTCATCTGTGAGACACCTGTGAGGTCAACTGTGAGTAAGATAACACGTGATAGTGTATTAGATGGTTGAAGACCCACAGACGGCTGTTGAAGCTAAGATCACAGCTGATGTGAAAAGTGTTAAGGTGAAGGACCCAAAGCGTGTCGCTGCCGGTAAAAAGTTGGCTGAGATATCGAAAGCTGCGAAAGAAAAAAAAATGCGTGAAATGATAGTCAACGAGGAACAGGGTGGTGAGTGGAGCTATGGTTACATTGTTGGAACACTTGGTGTTGTCATTGCCGCTGCTTCGCTATGGTACACAATTAGCAGTGAAAAAGAACCTGTGAGCGCTACACCAGCACCTGCGTCAGAGAACCACAAAACTCGTCGTCCAGCGTTAGACACATTTGATTCTTAAACAAAACACACGACAATGTATATGACTGCGATCGATCGAAAAGAGCTTATGAACGAACTGTACGATGCGCTACTTGTCACGACTGGTGCTGTGGCAGTGAGTATGATCTCTAAAAAGGCTTTGGGAGAACCATTGGGAACACCAGAGACTGTGAAAGGTACAGTGAAACTTGCTGCGGCTGTTGGTGCAGGAACGTTGTTAGTAAAATGGATGCAATCGAAAAAGTGGATACCGACAGATCCATTCAAATCAATGTAAGTTAATGGCGAGTGTTGTGGCTGGAGGGATATTTAATGCAGTGGCTTTTGCAGGCGCTGGCTTTATGTTTTCAAAGTTTAATCACACAGGTTATGAAGCTGAGATGAAAAGGCACAACCATGCGTTGGAACAGTTAGCCAGTGCGAAAGAAGTGTGGTATGAGAATGAAGTCGCTAAGAAAGATAAGATCCAGCGTTTGCGACAACGGCTCTCTGATGCTAATGCTGACATCAATGACACAAACCATGCGTTGGAAGAACTTAGAAGCGTAATGACTATTCAGTACAGCGGACGAGTGTTCACTGACCTCCCGAAGATTGCGGATTACTATCAACCGAGTGCGGAAATGAAGGAATACCAATTATTGTTTGTTAGCGCGCTAGGCTTGGGTAGTGGAATAGCGCTATGGGTACTAGTTCGGCGAAAAAATATGTTGGAGTAGTATAAGAGTGATGGACAAACTTATGAGGCAGATGAGCTACGGTTACACAATTGACGAAATCGCGAGTGAGACGCAAACTGAGTGTGGAGGCACCTTCAGAATTTACTACTGCTTGGATTGCGATGTTGTGAAACATGTGACTGACTGTGGTGGGTACGCGTGTCCAAAGTGTGGCGACATCGAATGGGGTTACACTCAGAGTTACAGCGACATGAGACTCACGCGACTAAAAAGCGTTCACAAACGGTCTTGGTGGATGGGGAGGAGACTACGGAACGTTGTGAAGGGTGAGCACCTTGAGTTGATAAAAGAGGACTTCTTGAGAGTTGTCAATGTGCTGCACTCACGCGACTTGATCAAGGGTAGAAACGTCAGCAGATATGGATACTACATTATTAGGTTGTGTCGTAGAAGACGAGTCGAGACACTCAAGAAGGTGCCAGACCTCAAAGATGGGAAGGTGAAAGACTTGTTTGACAACAATCTGTTTGGGGTGGTGTACCCAAAGCTGGGATGGTGCGAAAGTGGCGATATTTATTACAATGAGTGGGCTAAGAAAAAAAGTGTAGTGTAAGTATAAGCCAATGAGTCGGACTATGAAAAACCCGCTGAAAAAAAGACGGGCGCATAAGACGAGTGCAGCCGTTGTCAATTCACTAACAGATGAAGCGACCAACGTTCACGGCTTCTTTAGAGACCAAGAAACACAACCTGTAGTCGAAGACCTCGCACCGTCAACACATCTGTTGGATCGAGCACTGAGAGGGTTCACAAGGTCCTATGGAGTCGAAGTGATTGACGACAGAGACATCAATCAGGTAAATGGTAGTAGAAGCGCTGTCACTAACCTTTTGAGACGTGAACTAGGTGAGACCAACGGAATGAAAGTGGTAGAGACAGTCAAGGTCACTTTTGAGAAAGTTTTAGAACTCAATAAGACCACGTACAAAACTGCCTACTTTAACAGCGAGACGTTTGTCGTCATTAACGAGCATGACGTCGAGGGTGTCGCCAATCGTGGATCGGAGCAGATTTTGACGCGGATAGCTGGGTGGTTATCTGAGGGGTCTGGATGGACTATCGACAAAATAGATGCACACTACGTCAATATCGCTATTTACAGACCTTTGCATGGGAGTAGTTACATTGCGTTGCCAAAGGAGCTGCGCAACAGTATGAAGGGTCTGATAAACGTAAATAACGATGATGACAACGAGTGCTTTAGATGGTGCCACCTTGCACACAAATTTCCTGTTGGAAAAAACTCTGACAGAACGTCAAAGTACGCTAGGCATGTCGGTGAGCTGAATTATGACGGAATTGACTTCCCAGTGTCAGTCAAAGACTACAACAAGATCGAAAAGGCGAACGATATTAGCATAAACGTTTTTGGGTATGAAAATAAGCAGCCATTCCCTGTGTACGTTTCTAAGGAGACGTATCCTGACCACATGGACCTATTGTTGATAACTAATGACGTGGGCAACAAGCATTATGTGTACATTCGCGATTTTAACAAATTCATGTACCGTCAGACAAAGTATAAGGCGAGAAAGCATTTTTGCAGGTATTGTTTGCAGTGTTTCACCCGTGCGGACGTGCTTGAAAGTCATGTGGAAGTATGTTTGGTCATCAATGGGAGGCAAGCTATTAAAATGCCGCAAAAAGGTGCGAAAGTGAAATACGAGAATTTTAGCAGACAATTAAATGTACCATTTGTGGTGTATGCAGACTTCGAGGCTATCACACAGAAGGTGCACACAGCGACACCATCAAGCGAGTGTAGCTACACAAATGCTTACCAGAGGCACGTTGACTGTGGTTATGGGTATAAATTAGTTTGTTGCTACGACAACGAGTACAGTAAGCCAGTAAAAGTGTATCGCGGTGAAAACGCAGTCAACAAGTTCATTGGGGAGATGTTAGAAATTGTTGAGTATTGTAAAAAGACATCTGAGAGTCACTTTAACAAAGAAATGATACTGACTGACGCCGATAAGAAGAACTTTGACGAGGCTAAGAGTTGTCATATTTGCAGTGTTGAGTACACTGGTGCTGACGTTAGAGTGAGAGACCACTGTCACGTGTCAGGTAAGTACAGAGGGTCCGCACATCGTGATTGCAACGTGAACTTTAAGTTGACTGATAAAATACCTGTGATCTTTCATAACTTGCGCGGTTACGATAGCCATTTCATTATGCAGGAGATTGGCAAGTTTGGTCAAGACATAAATGTGATACCAAACAACATGGAGAAGTACATGGCGTTCATGCTTGGAAAAAACTTGGTATTCTTGGACAGCTTTCAGTTCATGAGTAGTGGTCTAGACAACTTGGTGAAGAACCTACCAAGAGGCGCTTTCAAATACACGTCAGAAGTGTTTCACGACGATGGGTTGGCACTTATGACAAGAAAGGGGGTCTATCCCTACGATTATATGGACTCCTTTGAAAAATTCGACGAGCGCGAGCTACCCTCCAAAAAAGATTTCTACAGCGTTCTGAATGATGAGCACATCACGGAAGAAATGCACGAGCGCGCCATCGATGTGTGGGACTACTTCGACGTTAAAAATATGGGTGGGTACCACGACCTGTATTTGAAAAGCGATGTGCTCTTGCTTGCCGACGTTTTTGAGAACTTTAGAAAGACATGCCATCGTGAGTACAAATTAGACCCGTGTCATTATTTCACATCGCCTGGATTGGCTTGGGACGCCATGTTAAAGATGACTGGAGTAGAACTCGAATTATTGTCCGACATTGACATGTTCCAGTTCGTGGAATTAGGTATGCGTGGTGGTGTGAGCTACATATGCAACAGACATGGCGTGGCGAATAATAAGTACATGGAAGGGTATGACAAAGAGCAAGAGTCGAAGTATTTGATGTACCTTGACGCCAACAACTTGTATGGGTGGGCGATGAGTCGAAGTCTACCCACGGGCGGCTTCAAGTGGTTGACTGAGAAAGAAATAGAAAAAGTTAATCTATGCGACTATCACAACAATAGTAAAAAAGGTTTACTGCTTGAGGTCGACTTGGAGTACCCAACCCATTTGCATGACCTACACAACGATTACCCGTTGGCTCCCGAGAAGATGGAGATAACCGTTGACATGTTGTCGGAGTACTGCACGAAAATCAAAAATAAGTTTAACGTGAGTGTTGGTGGCGTGAAGAAGCTGGTGACTAATTTGATGAACAAAAAAAAGTACGTGTGTCACTACGGAAATCTGCAGTTGTACATGGATCTTGGATTAAAAATCAATAAGATTCACAGGGTCCTGCAGTTTGACCAGTCCAAGTGGTTGGGTAAGTACATCGACTTTAACACAGTCAAAAGAACCGCGGCTAAGAACGCTTTTGAGAAGGACTTCTTCAAGTTGATGAATAACAGTGTGTTCGGAAAAACGATGGAAAACTTGAGGAAGCGTGTGGACGTAAGATTAGTGACCACTGCGAAGAAATTAGAAAAGCTTGTCTCGAAGCCGACGTTTGTGTCTTGCAAAATATTTAGCGAGAACTTAGTCGCTGTCCATAAGGTTAAAGAAACGCTGACACTAAATAGACCTGCATATGTGGGTATGTGCATACTAGACTTGAGTAAAACGCTGATGTACAATTTTCACTACAACTATATTATGAAAAAGTACTCAAGCGACACCTGTAGATTGCACTTCACTGACACTGACAGTCTGTTGTACTCAATCAAAACTGACGACGTTTATTCCGACTTTATGATGGAGTGCGAAAAGTTCGACAATAGCGACTATCCTGCAGACAGCCCATTCTTTTTTAGAGAGAATAAGAAAGTTATTGGGAAGATGAAGGACGAGTGCGCTGGGACGCCAATTATTGAGTTCGTTGGGTTGCGCAGTAAAATGTACAGCTATTTGAAAGAGGGTGGAGGTGGTGGGAAAACCGCTAAAGGTATTAGAAAGAATATAATTAAAAAAGTGATCAGACACGAAGATTACAAAAGTGTGTTACTTGAGCAGAAACAATTGCGACACACAATGAAGACCATTAGAAGTGTCAAACATCAGCTCGGTAGTTACGAAATTAATAAAGTGTCGCTATCCTGTTTTGATGATAAACGATACCTTTTAGAAAATGGTATTGACTCCTACGCGTATGGTCACAAAAACATTGAAGTGAGAGGCGACAAACGCTGAAAATAGTGAACAAACGGACTAATCTATTATTAACAGGTGGCAATAACCTAATTTGCATAACAGGTGGCAATTTTATCACGCGTGAGACACTTTTACGACACATAAATTTGTAAAAATGTTTAAACGACTATTTTTTCAAATGTGATTTGACAAATTTGCGAAAATGTTGAAACGACACTTCCTATTTTTTAAATGTGATTTGACAAATTTGTGAAAATGTGATTTGACAAATTTGTGAAAATGTTGAAACGACACTTTCTATTTTTTAAATGCGGTTTGACAAATTTGTGAAAATGTTGAGACGGCACTTTCTATTTTTTAAATGTGATTCGACAAATTTGTGAAAATGTTGAAACGGCACTCTCTATTTTTTAATATGTGGGAGTGAGCTCGTACCACATTTTATTTTTTTAACACGCGAAAATGTTGAAATGACACTTTCTATTTTTTCCTAAATGTAATTTGTGAGAATTTTGAAACGACACTTTCTATTTTTTTAAATATGGCTGAAATGGTGTCAAATTTAGTATAAACTTGGTATTGTTTCGCTAATCTCGCATGTGTTTGACATCAATTTAGTAGAGAACGTGTGAGGGGTGTCTAAATTGACGAACGATCGCTGTAGTAGTATAGTAACTAGGGCTGCGAGCTTATTCGACGTCAATCGTGAATATAAACGCCAAAACATCGCCAAATTTGTCGAGTCGTGACTTGGCCAAATTTGGTGACGTTTTGGTGTTTATATTCACGGTTGAGGTCGATTGAGCTCGCAGCCCTAGTTACTATACTACTGATGGTCTGATGTACTCCATCCATAACACTAAACAAAAGGTTCAAATCGACAAGATTCTAGAAGACCATGGTCTATACGCACCATACAACATGAACAACAATTTCAGGTATATAATCACACTCCCAAAAGCGTCTGATATTATGGTAGCTCAATCTGGATCAGCTGTGGCTGGCTATACGCTAGAGAACCTCGAGTTGGAGTACGAAACTATCGAGAATCAAGAGATTGCTGATGAAGTATCATCTCTATACACGTCTGGAAGGTCTCTATCATACGAACACATCACACTAATGAAGACTGTGGAGTGGGATAAGGGAATCACACTCGTAAACGAGAATATTAACCTACCAAGAAAATCAATGAGAGCCGTCGTTCTACTCTTCACAAATAAGATAAGAACTGACAGTGAGGTGTTCGTCTACCCAAACATAGAGTCGGTGAAACTCACTATTGAAGGTGTACCAAACATGGTATACAGCCAAGGAATACCAAAATCAAGACTCTGGGGAGAAGCGAAAAGACTATTCGGACAAGGACTAGACTCCGACCAGCATATGACTGTTCAAAAGTTTTACAAAGACGGTTTCGCTTTAGTTGTTGACCTTAGATCTATCGAAGATAACGTGAAAGTTGCAACTGGAAAAAGGATCGTGAACACTCAGTCAGGAATATTGATGGAAATCAATAAAGAAGCCACAATAGCGAATGTTATGTGCAGAATATTCGTGCTCTCCGATGGTCTCGTAAACTTCGTCAACAACGATCTACAATCAATCCCAGTACTAAACATATAGTATTCTATATGAAAACACCTTTTAACATGCTGATTGTTGGTATGACAGCCTGCGGTAAAACGTACTACCTCTTGGATGTGATAGAGAAAGACTACATGAATCACTTCGATTTCGTCATTCTTATATGTCCAACGTTCGAATGGAATAAGACGTACATAGAGTGGAAATACTTGAGAGACCCAGACTTTATCGCTATCCAGTGTGAGCAAGATAAGGTCAACGTAATCCTTAAACATGTGACCGACACTTATAAAGGTACCAACTCACTAATAATATTAGATGATTGTGCTGGTGGGCAGGACGTTAAAAACAGAACAAGCGAACTAGTTAAACTAGCCTTTAGTGCTAGACACTACAACCTATCCACAATAGTCATAACACAACAACTAACCTCAATTAGTAAACCATACCGTGAGAACATCTCAAAGTTAGTAACATTCTACAACCCTAATAGAAACGATATGAAAATTATCGTAGACGATTATCTCAACGGAGTTGATAAAGTGGAAATTCAGAAAATAATAAAACAGTTGAAAGACAACGAGTACGCAAGATTGGAGATACTTCTAAGACATCCATACTCATACGAAATAATCATTCCGCAAAAACAAAACATACCGTATAATATAGGACATGCCAAGACGTAAGACAAAAAATCCTGAGACAATTGACGAACTCATCGAAGACATACAAGAAGCAGAACAGGAAGTTATCGACGAACCACAAATCGATACACCACAAGTTGACGACACTCCGCAAACTGATGTAGACAATAAACGAAACGAACTAAAAAGACTCTCAGAAGACGGTGAGATAGACCAATCCGTCGCCTACATCAAAAAGGCCTCATCTAAAGTTATCAACAAGATCTATGAAGAATGGGAGGTAAAAAGAATGGAGAAAGCGAACGCGTTCCTATGTGATCTTTTAATAAGTAAGTTCGCCCACGCGTTAGGAGGGTTCAACGCTATTGAATCACCTGAAAAGCTCGAAAAAGAGTTGATTACTGATCAACTACTTAAAAGAGATGTAGAGAAGATTATATCATATATATCCCCCTACCTCCCTTACTTAGGGTTGTTATCAGGTGGACTAACAACTAGTAAACACGTACTAAGTCACATGGCTAGAGGGGAAACCCCTGAGGGAGAACCCCAGAACGAAGGAGACAGTACTATCTAATCACAATAAATTACAAAACGACCTAAAGACATGAGTATATACTAACTTAATGAGTACTGTAGTCATGAAGAGTAGTGTAAAACGTCAGAAGTTAGTGGAGGAAAAGATAGTGAGACTAAACGAAGACCTCCAATTTATCTACCAGGTAAGAGAGATGAAACGACAACTATTCGCTAATAGTAGTCTAGAGCGGAAGAAACTAGACAAGAGGTTTAAACGTACTGTACTCGGGGAAAGGATGACCAGTCGTAAAAGAGAGTTGCAGCTTCTACGCAATAATACTTGAAAAAATATTTTGGGAAACGTGTATGATGATTTTTGAGTCTAACTCACTTCATCTCGTTTTAGTAGTCTCGAAAGTGGGGCTAACGGCGAACTTTTCAATTTTGATTGCGAAGCATGAAAAAATGGAAAAGTGCGCCGGTAGCCCCACTTTCTATACTACTGTCCCGCCATACGAACAATCGTAAAATGCGAAGGGCATGTGCAGGATTTCTAGAGTCGACGGCGATATCGGTTAAAGCTAGATGCCAGGATTCATATCAAAGGGAATCGAGGACGTGAATTCGCTGACCGAAGAAAACGGAAGAAAGCGAGCCAACAGTCTGCCCAAAACATGACCGAGTCGAAATCGTGACTGTTGGAGGACAAAGTAGAGTGTATTGCTGCCAGAATGGGTTTAGAGGTGGGAAGAAGCCTTGACCAGGAACGAGAGCGATGAATGCCGCGAAGGATACATCGTAGCCATGCTTTGTTGGCTGCAGGATCCGGAACTCCTTAGTCGATATGCAACGAACAAACAGCATTATATAACTGGGTGAAAGACGTTCTGCCAACCAAGACACAAACAGCATAAGGGTAAACTCCGAGGCCAGAACCGGCGAAGACGACAACCAGAGGGATGGGAAGAGGTTACAAAATTGCCAAAACTGATTGACACCAGTGGCATAGGACCGACGCGTGCTTGGTGCTAAACCGTGTGCAAGAAAACCCCAGCAGGAAGATACTAGCTCGTTGAAAGCAAGTCCAGGATGAGGCGTGGCAAGATGAGGGTTGGAGAGGAATTGGCCATGGGCATCAATCGATGGAAAGCCTGGAAACGAGAATGGGACAAGTTATCAGCAGCAAGGTTGACCCGACCAGGGACATGGTGTGCATTAAACGAGGTGCATTAAAAGTGATCACGAGACGCACCAGAGTTGAGAACGGCAACAATGGCAGAGTTATCGCAAAGAAACTCAAAGAAACCTTGTGACGGAACCAGTGCTGACCCCAAATGGCGATGACGATTGGAAACAGTTCCTTACCAGCAATGGAGGGGGCGACCGCATAAAACCCCATGTACCTGCGAACCACGAGTTGCGCCAAATTGCGCCGAAACCTGTTGACCCTGCTGCGTTCAACTGTACAAAGAGGTCGATCAAAGATGTGATGGAGGGCATGCTGAAGAAATTTAACGCCGATCCATGATTGGAAGGCATATAGGATGATGCGGTGAGCGAAAGGTGTAGAGTAAGTCAATCATGCGGCGTGGAAAGGACTGCCCGGGGAATAACCTTGCACACATGGTGTAGAGTGCCAATCAGGAACACCAACACTTGGATGACCAATGGCGTAGCAGAACCAGTGTAGCGTCGAACTTATGTGGGGGAAGGCGAGCTACTAGAGCCACATAATCGAGTTTGATGCCCAAAAACATGAGGCATGTTGTGGGCCCTCACATTTATCTGGGTGCAGGGTAAGCCAAGGCGCCATAACAAGGAGTGTGCTATTGTTCACATTGTGACCCTCGGGGGACAACAAGTCGAGGATGAGATGCCATTTTCCAGGCTGATGTGTTTTAGGAATAACCCCACTAACCGCATTGCAATGCGGGAAGTGGCGGGGCGATGAAGGGACCAGCAACCCTGCACTTTGCTACTTCGTTGGCAATATATTTGTGGATTACCACCATACTGTATTAGATCTATCCCTCCCCGGTTGTTTCCTCCTGCTGTATCACTGGATCATCCTCACGTAGACAACGTCATGGTTGGATTTTGGGAGAGGTTTAGGACGGGCTTTGCCCACTCTCAGGTATCGCTAGTCTCTGCCAAGTGCAACATGAAATTGGCTCTGGAACACCTGGGAGATAATTATCAGAAGATAATGGCAAACAAGGATAATTACGAAGAGTCAAGGCAATTGCGAATATCTAAGCAATAAACGAGGTGAACGAAGGGTTGTCCTTGCCCAAAATGTTGGTTACCAGTTCGTCTATCATGTTCCAGTCTATTGCACCACCGCCTGTCTTTTTCGTGCATACTTTGCTTTAGTAGCAGTGGCTGAATCTCGCCATTTTTCCAGTTGTTCTTTGGTTTGATGCAGATACCAGGCCACAACTAACTCTTCGCGAATGGCTAACCATGCCTTAATCTTCGGCAGAGCTAAAACGCAGGTAGCGGGTGGGTCGTGTCTCTTTAGTATACCCAAAAGGTCGGAAATGTGAAGAGATGACTGGAACCAACCACAAAACAACTAAGATCCTAACCCCTGCCTAACGAGTTTTCTAAGGGTTAGAAACCGCTACCTACCCACTTACCTGCGTTTTAGCCTCGCCTCCTTCATCTTCATGTGAAATGTAAGAGATGGACTGAGCATCACAAATACATTCTTTCTTTTTTTAATTTCATGCAATAAAAACATTATTTTGGGGCACGTTTCTGGGAGTTGTTTCCTTTGTCTATAGCTACTCGCTTCAACATCAGTATGAGCTAGGCCGAGGTGTTAATAGCATTCAACCATCAAGACATTTTAATAGTTTCAATCTGTTGTCAAGACAATAATGTAGTATTAGAAAAGGCTCGCACGCTACAGAAAGACAAAGTCCTTTATTATACCATTGCAGTGCAGATTAACATTATCCCTCGTGACAACACTAATTAAGACTAATATACCGTAAACCCCCAAATACAAGCCTGCCCTTGTATAAGCCCACCAATTGACTCACTCTCTCACAATTCCGAATATAAGCCCACCCGTATATAAACCCATGGGCTTATACATGGACAAGAAAAACTAACATGAGAACAAGGTTACATCATGCCATTACCAGAAGAAGAATTTCATCTTCAAACTTCGAGTGAGGACAACGACGTCGACTATGATGCTATCATAACATACAGGGAGGGGATACCAGCAGCACTACCACTGATGAGGACTATGATGATATCTAACTTAATAGTATCTTATGCTTGTTTATATGTTAACCTTGTTTTATATTGAAAAAGTCAATACATGTTATTACTAACACAAAATCTTGCCCGTATATAAGCCCCCCCAAGGCTTATATTCAGAGGTTTACAGTATTACTATATATTAGTCTTAATTATAGCACATATTAATCCCATTGTCCACTTTGCGAATTTCTCACTCGATGTGACTTCTCCTTTTGTCTTATGAACTCTTGGCTGGAACTAATTAGACACATATTCCAATCTAACGATATTAAGTCCTTTAGATGTTGTGTGAAGCCTTTGTGAATCATGTAGAACAATATTCGATTGGTAGAATTTCGCGAGTGGTTTCGCCATCATAATTAAAACCTAAAACGACAAAAATCTTTCGAGACAGAGAGCACATGTTAGATGCATTGAATGATGCAGACCTTTTCCAAAGATATAGGACGAAGAGGCCAATGTTTTATGAAATTCTTATAACCATGTGATGATATACAGTAAACACACAACAAAATCATGACCTCACAGCAGCACAACAGCTACTGATAGAGCTACGGTTTTTGGTGAGCAGCTCGGGTGATTGGAGACACAATGAAGGTGAATTTGGGGCGGATACAGGATTTTTTCAAGGAGAGTGACTTAGTGACTATATTAACATGTTTAAGCATGGAATTCGTAGATGGTAATTTTTAAATGTCAAAACCTTCATCCATTCTCCAGTTTGGGAATACGGCTTTTTGACGAGCCTTGTATGCTTACAGTGGCGTGCTTAGAAAAACAGGAATTGAACCTGTAACCTTCTGATTGCCGGTGAGACGCTCTAACCATTGAGCTAACGAGACTCAGATGGAGAACGGAGGTTACAATGATGTACTGGCTCAATTGATATATGTACTGCCTATGCGGCAGTCACTATGTATCGGTAATGCTTGGATGCGTTAATATACACAATGTTGTAGTGAACATAAACAACACATAGATGGACACTTACGTTACACGTACGTCATGCCAATTAAGTATTTATCATATGTTGGCAACTTAAGGTACTTATGTGTACCCATAAGTGTTACGGGTGCTTCATGCAACTGCGCACAGGCGGTTATTTTCATGGTCTTCCGATAGGCATGTGTCCTAGGATGTTGTCAAGGCCATCCACTTCGTTTTTGGTTGCACATTTAAACAGTTTGTGATTAATTTGCTTTGCTTCAACTTGCGTTTCTGCAGTTGCTTTGATGGCTAACTCTTTGGGTTACGACAACCATGCTGACAACCACTTGGACGTTGGTCAGCGTGGCACCGTCTGCTTCCAATTTTCTGTTCTTCGGATTTTCTCGAGTTCCAGCATCTTTCCACATGATTAGCTCTTCTCTCTTATCAACTTTACACAGTTGCTTACAAATTGTTTTTAACTTCCATAACCACTTATCCAGTACAAGGCCAGTGTACTGTCAAGCCATGCACAACAATGTTGGACTGCAAATCCATTGAGATTCTTCACGTTATCCATAGTTCCAACTTCTGCACCAACTGTGCCTTTGCTGAGATAAGGCCTTGTGTTACTCCTTGCTCCTGATGAATCACTGCACAGGCTGCTGCAGATGTTCCCTGATCACTTGTGTCAAAACGCATGCAGGTCAATGGCTTGTATTTCTTCTCTGTGTCACAAGGCTTCTAGGTACTTTAGTAATTCGGTAGTTTAGTACACCATTTTCGCCAGTGTTCCATAGGCTGCTTGGAATTTCTTCATCCCGTGGAGCAGCTGTCCCATATATCTCTGTAGATAATTTTACCCGTTTTTCTGGACTACTGTCCATAAAAAGTCATCCCTAGCTTATCCTCTGCCTTGTTTCAAGAGAGCCCCATCAATTTGGCGTAACCTTGCTCTGTCTCTGAGACCTTACTTTCCTGGGCAGTGAATTCCATCTCTTCAACATTTGAGTGCCATTTATGTAGATTGAACCGGCTCTGTCGAAGATCTCAATGGATGTTTGCTCCATATGACAAATTTTTCCCATGTTGCTAGCTCCACTCAAAAGCTCGTCAACGTATAAACTTTGCTTGGTCTCTACCACCTTCTGGGAATTCTTCTTCTTGGCAGTTAAGGTGTTGTTCTAGTATTCCTAACACAAACCGTGATTGATTCAGGCCAAACAGTGCTCAAGTGAACCTGTAGGTCTCCACTT
This sequence comes from Chrysogorgia sp. JL179-B06, assembly GCA_035772405.1. Lineage (NCBI taxonomy): Eukaryota > Metazoa > Cnidaria > Anthozoa > Scleralcyonacea > Chrysogorgiidae > Chrysogorgia > Chrysogorgia sp. JL179-B06. The sequence goes on from JAYKKM010000209.1 coordinate 2,365,190, forward strand.
GCTTTCGGTTACCATTTTTTATCCAGTGGAACCGTAGCATGTTACGATCTGCTGCCTTGATTAGAACTTATAGAAATGCTTGCTTTAGATCTCCAGCTAATGCAACTGGCTTGAACCAGTTATGTACCAGGATGTATAATCCAGTTATTTACAACATGTTCGGTCTCTAGACAATCATTCAAAGATGGTGAGTCATCGTTTGCCTTGGCTGAAGCGTCTTACACTACACAAACCTTTGTGCTCTCCACTGACTTTTCACAACAGGCTTGTGTGGTAAGTAAAACTTCAAAACTTGCATCCCTTTGGCTCTTTTGATCTTCTTGCTCCTGAATTATGTGGTATTGCTTCCCCAGTCTGGCTAGACCTGCTTTATGGTATTGCTTCCCCAGTCTGGCTAGACCTGCTTTTTATGGCTTGGCAAGCAGTTGGTATCTGGTATGCACAGGAGTTCGGTTTCATATCATCCTTATATGATCATACTTATATTCTTCAGGTTAGTTAATATTTAAAATCTTGGTAAACAGTATGAAAGCCATGCCTGCCTTATGTGTTTAATATTCTTTATGTGCGGTGCTTTCGTCTTTATGCGCGGTGCTTTCGTCTTCATGTGCGGTGCTTTCGTCTTTATATGCTGTGGTCGATCTCGAGACTTCTTTATACGTATCAAAATCACGTTATCAAAATTTCCACTGACCATGTATAACGCGGGCATAATCCGCAGTGTTACCAACCTTTTGGGATTTTATCCCAAGATCTTGGGATTTTTTGAAGGAGTTGGGATTTTTTTTGGGTTTTTTCTCAGGGATTCGACCTTGGGATTTTTCGATAGCAAACAGTTTCGGTTTTAAAAATCTGATTTCAATTTCAATACCCTCAAAGGCGTGTGAATTTGTACTTATTTAATTAAAGAAATTTAAAGATAAATATTAGAGCCTAGCAAATGACTAGAGCCTACCAGATGCCCGGGGTGGGGGTAATTTGAATTTTAAGTCATCAGCGACAGAGAACTGGACACGAAAGTTGAGTTCCCTTATTTTGGGGAAAATATGATAAGACACATCGGATGATGGTATTTGTTGTTCAGAGATATCGTTTACAAGAACGTTTGCACCGTGTTGATGAAGATGGGATTGCAGCGAGATCGAAGGGGCGTGCGGTTACCAGTGTTGCCAAGTCAAGTTTAGTAAAAATCCCAATAAATTTGTGAAAATATCCCAAGATTCCCTATTTCTTACCAAAAAATCGGCCCTTTCTCGATATATGAGCAACCGAAATTTAAAATTATTATAACATCAACCCAAGTCAGTTTTAGGGTTAGGGTTAGGATTAGCGATTATTTGAATTTCGGTTTGTTCATATATCGAGAAAGCGCCAAAAAATCCCAAGGTTCACAGTTTCACTTCCTGACTAGTTCCCAGGTCTCTCCGACTCAAATAACCGAATTGTTTCGAGGGGGAGGGGCGTACCCTTTTATGCGAGCACTCCGTGTTTAAAAAGTCCCCTGCTTAAAAAGCCTCGTGCTTTAAAAAGTACGCACCTACCGGAGCCGGCCCGCCAACCTCGTTCTTTTTAAAAAAACACGCATGAAATTAAAATTGCGCAATGAGAAGGCACGGGGCCCCATAGAGGCCCTGGAGACAAGAGCTTTCAAATAGAAATTGTTTTAATTAAATTTCTTTACAGTATTGTGGCAATAGATATACCAGGTGGAAAACGTAATTTAAATATAAATATTAGAGCCCAGTGAATGACTTTGAGACAAGACATAATAAAAGAGATTAATTAAATCTCTTTTATTGTCTTGTCTCAAAGTCATTTGTTAGGCTCTAATATTTATCTTTAAATTTCTTTAATTAAATAAGTACAAATTCACACGCCTTTAAGGGTATTGAAATTGAAATCAGATTTTTAAAACCGAAACTGTTTGCTATCGAAAAATCCCAAGGTCGAATCCCTGAGAAAAAATCCAAACTCCTTCAAAAAATCCCAACATCTTGGGATAAAATCCCAAAAGGTTGGTAACCACCACATATAAAGACGAAACCACCGCATATAAAGACGAAAGCACCGCACACAAAGACGAAAGCACCGTACATAAAGACGAAAGCACCGCACATAACGACGAAAGCACCGCACATAAAGACGAAAGCACCGCACATAAAGACAAAAGCACCACACAAAGACTAAAGCACCACACAAAGACGAAAGAACCGCATATAAAGACGAAAGCACTGCATATAAAGACGAAAGCACCCCACATAAAGACGAAAGCACTGCATATAAAGAATATTAAACACATAAGGCAGACATGGCTTTCCATAAAACAGCTTGGTCTTCACCTGGTCGCTCTTATTTTGTATAAAAAATAGGTACTTTGACCTCCACCGGCATTGTATTACCAACATTAACTAACCAGTTAAAAAAATTAAGATAATCCTTATTAGTAGAGGCTACAAAGAGAACAACATTGATGAAACATTCACCAATACAACACAGTTGACACAGTTGACACAATGCCAAGTCCTATGACCAAAAGACAAATAGCATCCATTAACTTTCAACATCCCATATAACACAAATACAACCCACATTGCACAAGTACTCAAAAGGACATTGGCACCTCATTGAAGAGGACCCAACACTAAAAATCTGATGGCAACTGGTTGCATACAGACGAAACAAAAAATCTCAAAGATATTGTTGTACACAGCCAACTTACAAACAATAACTAAACTGAGCGAACAATTGGAGACCGGACAGCAAAAATTAACCATCAACTTCATACAATGCCTATATATCTAAGGAAATACAAGATCAAGATGATTATCCAACTGAATGACCCATCCAATACCATACTGATATGAAGAACAGACAACAGAAAAAGAACAGGAACCGAAAGATGTCATCCACCACCAACAAAGAGGCTACCAAAGAGAAACTTGTAAAGAAAACCCTCCATTCGAAAAATGCAGCATTTGGTCCCCAAAGAAAAAGCACAAGCTTCTTACATAGAAAAGTATGAGGAAGACTCTGAGAGTGATAGCCAATGATAAAATGGTTGAGCTCAAGGAAGATCACTCCCTTTTTGCACGGATTATGATGAGCATTGAGCTTTTTAGACACCAAGAGTTTTACACGTTGCATCCACATATCAAAGAAAATGCACATCTTTTCCACTCCGAAAATACTGCCTTTTCAGCATCAGTGTCTGATGGTTCATTAGCTTGATGGTTATGACCGCAACGATCCACGCAGCAGGACGGTGGTAGTAAAACGGGAGGCAATTAGAAATGCCACTAATGGAACCTATGCCTCTCTTATGTGTGTATTTGCATTGTCTTCCGTGGATCTGATTTCGGTTTATCCAGAAAAGCTAGGGAAGGAGACAAAGACATGATTCTTTTTCAAGTAAACTTGTTCAAGAAGCTAAAATTATTATCATGTGGACAACAGATGGTGTTGGTGTTCTTACTCATAATGAAACCTTCCAACCAACTCACTTTGTTCCACTTGTCGAATTTACAACAAAACAAAAAAACACCGAAGGATTACCAACTTTAAACAAACAAAAAATTCTTCAGCAGCGAAAAATAACTGACCTTTTCCAAGAAGTGGAGAAAGAGCCAGGAGCTACTTCTGAAGGTAATGTTTTCTTCATTTTTAATGTAAGGATTTTTCAATGGTTGGTGAATCGGGTGGTCAATACTTTAGTTGGTAACAGTTAATTATTTATCAAGTAGCTAATGGACCCATACATGGATTGCAAATCTTAACAAAACAAGAGGTTACTGTTACTTTACTCACTTCCAGTAGCCATTAGCAATATCACGTGCAAAGTGCAGACAGTGTGGGGATACCGGGTGTTATAGCTCTTCTTTTTTTGATGATCTTGCAGTATGTGTTAAATTATTATATATATACTTATTTATTAGGCGGTACATCAGTACATGCTGTGTTTCTTACCTTCTTGTGAATGCCTATTAACTCACAGTACTTAAATATACAGTAAAGTAATGTTAGTCATAATATATACTATAGTTTTGGAACAAAGTACAAATTCATTTATGCACCTTGCACTTTTCCTTTTAGAGATGTGTCATGATCAGAATATTTCTTTAAATAAAGGAATTGAAGTGACAAAAGAAAGTGTTTCACTACCATACACATTAATACACACCTCTCAACTTTCATGCATTCGGCGTGAGACTCACACATTCGGTTTCACTGTTGAAAGCTTTCTGTAAATCTCATGCATTGGGCAGTTTGTGTTAAATTTTAGAAAAATATCATACAATCAACTACTGGGCAGTTTTATGTTAATTTTTTAAAACAATATGCAGTCCAGTTCAGTGGCGTAGCCAGAGAAATAGTGACGCCAAGGCCCATGGGAAGCTGATATTTTAGGGGGTCCGGGCGTGCACCCCCGGATTTTTTTTGAATTTTGGGTCTCTGAAACGGCATTTCCTGCATTTTGAGGACGCTATTCTCGTATTTACGGTTGCGCCGCCGAGCTGAATTCGATGTCTTCAATTGTGTTAAACTTGTACAGATATTCCAAATTATTTTCTTAAGCAGCGCGGATACAATTCTTGAACAGCGTTAACAAAAATTGCAAGGTGGGGAATGCAGCTTTTGAAGGGTACATCTCTGACAAAACTCAGCAATACTTTCAATTTCTTTTCCAGCTAAAGTGCGCTTGGCTAATTTGCATTCCATGGCCAGAGAACTGTGCTCTAAACCCAGGCGCGGATTTAGAAGTTAGTCGCATAAATTAGATTTAGAATTTGCAATTCAAAATACCTGTGAATAACAATCCTATTGGATAGGTTTTTGTTCTGAATTATTCTTAAGAAAAGCATAACCAATAGGGTTGTTCATGAAGTGTCTAATTTATGCGACTAACTTCTAAATCCGCGCCTGAAACCATAGGAGTTAGGAAGAGGGATCAACTTGTCAGGTTGAAGAAAGTGATTGGATTGTGGGTTGCAAGATTGGATTCCTTTCATTTGTTCTAGATTCTTGTCGTTAAATCGTCGCTGAAGTTCCGACAGCATTGCATCAAGAATCGGAAAATGAAAGGCAGCTAGGCTGGATAAGTTCTTATTTTGGTCTCGAATTATTTAAAATTTATAATAATTATATGATTGATGTCTCAGCTGAATATGCCAGAATCAGCCTATGGTCTGAGCTGACGCCCGGGTGGGGCTACGCCATTGGTCCACTTTCACATCAGCAACTTGTTTCTTGTCAGCCATTTCTTATGGAGCTGTTTCTAGGTTTCCAGGGTCTTAACCGCTGTCATTATTATATATGACTGTGGATTCAGAAATAACACCGAAATTTTAATTATGTGGCAATTACTGTAAATAATAAATATGAGTGTACAGGCCTGTCTAGACAATTAAACTGTTGTAATTCGATATTTGTGTAAGTAATGAATTAAATGCTTTAGATTTCATTTCAAAGTGCTCTCAAAATGCAGGAAAACGGCATTTCAGACATTTGAGATTCAAACATTTTCCGGGGGCATGCCTACGGACCCCCTAGGTGGGTGTCCTCCCAAATCTAATTCTGTCACAAATTTCAAAGTTGAGCGGTCTGTTAATATACTGTAGTATACTACATTTTATATTTGAATCTAGTTTGTACTGTATTATTTAAATATTTGGGGTGCAGTGGTTTAGTTCTGTGGTTGGTACAGTACTGTACATGCCCATTCTTGTATAGTCTCCAGAGCAGAATGGACTTTCATATACCGTAATGATTCAAGTAATTGAACTGTGGGGGGATTATTCGAAGGGGCACTTATTGGAACAAGGGTGCTTATTCAAATTATAAAACGGTGTAGTGAAGGATTTGATCCTTTTACTATGGTGCCCCAAAGTTGCCTCTTCTATTGTTTTAATACTGTGTCTAATGCCACTATGCCAGATAATTATACTTGCCAAAGGAAGTCTCCAGTGTTGATGGTCTAAGGTAAGACAGTATATAAGATTATTTTCATTACTTTTACAAGCAGTGATGAAAGTATGATCTTGAAGATCTTCAGACAGCAGCAGAAAATAAATTCTGACACAGTAAATAAATAAATACTATAACACCCAAATACACGCAAAATTCTAGAATACCCGTCCACTTTTGCTATTTGCACTGTTGACAGTTAGTAAAAGGGTCAAATTACGGAAAGTTCATCATATACAATTGCTTCGTTCTATTTTAAAACACCATTTAATTTGATAACTATCAACAAGTACACAATATAATCCTTCGACATTATATTTAAAGAGATTTTATAGTAACCTGGTTTCTATTTCTGCCTTTAAATGAGGTTTCAAAAGTGGATGGGTATTCTAGAATTGCTCCCAAATACATATTATACCAGCAGTACAGTAACAGTCCTGTTAGTCCTAAACATTTTAGAAACCACAGACTGATGTAAATGCCCTTGACTTAGCACCATGTTGGGTAATGTTAAGTGATGTTAGATCAAATTTGATTGTTTCAGGATGCATCCTTAATATAATTATATTATTCTGGGTATTTATGGTAGGGACACTTATTCTCAATAAAAAACCAGCAGAGCAATTTCTAAGAGACCTAGAAATGACGTTTCTGATGTTGACCCTTAGACATTGGTAAGTTTGTCTCTATTTCCTCGATTGATGACGATACTAAGCTCAATCTAATCAAGGGTGCCTGTAGTCAGTCCATGGATCTAGTTTGTTGATTATGATCAACCTTATCAACATTTTGGAGGATACAATCGTTGCATTCTTTCGACTGCTTATTACTTGGGCCACCAGATGTTTCTTCACTTGTTGGTCTCTTTAATATTCGTTTGTCCACAAGAAGACAAATCTGCAGAATTATCTTCAGGATGATTGACATAAAAATAATACATAAAAATAGTCATTCAATCGAGAGAAACATCTACTTTTCGAAGTCCAAATGTCGATATTATGCGGAATCAAGATGAGTGGTGTGTTTCTCTCTTTCTACTACAACCTTTATAAAATGACTCAATAAAGCTTTACAACATGTTACCTAGTAAGATGGCAAATCTTATCCTTCAATTAATTTTTACAATACTCACAATACTGTCATGAAACGTAGGAAAAAAACGGTCAAATCGAAAACGTATCGTTTGCTTGCGATTCAACCATAGGCAACCCAAATGTGAATGCTTTGCAAGCAACAGGAGAGTGAAACGAAAACTCGCCCAACTCTTCTCTTCGCGCGACGCGGTATGTAGATGTTGTACATATAATATGGAAAGGTTGGCAACTAAATTCAACTTCACACACTAAACACTTCGACAAACACTCAAAATACTAAACAATTTCCAGAAGAACCATCAAGAAAATAACAACACATTAAACACTGATAATTTTACTACCTTATCATAAACTAGTTGGGTTATGAATGCTTTGGACTGACAAGAAATTAGGAAATGTTTACAGGTTTTTAGCCGAAATTTTCTCAATGTTGATGCGGGATCCACCTAACACCGATCTGAGATTTTGTGATGCAATCTCATTGGACATCAGAAATAAACAAACTCACATCTTAGAGATAAAATACAAACAGCAGGGGGGATAAAAAAGCTATTGACATACAAAGGTCAAAGTCAACTAAGATGGCGTCACAATGGCGTGAAAACGTTTTCCATTGTGTTTTAAACGTGCATACGAAACCAGTGTTTAAGAACCAAACGAAGCAATGAAGACGTTTTTGTTCGATAAGTAGATATATTTTGGTTTTATTTTCTTTTTCTTTTGTTATTTCTTGCTATGTGAGCTGTGGACAGTATTATTAAATTATTAAAGTCGGGGTTTTTGTCTGCTTCATGGCGGGAATATTAAACAAAAATAACTATAGTTTGAATTTTTTATTAATTACATCCTATTCAAGAGTGAAGAGAAGTTACAGATATGAAAAAGCAGGGACCCGGGGGATTTTGCTGTTCTAGTCAGCTTTTTGTTTGGTAAGTTCGTATACAGTATATTATTTTTTCTTGTGTGTTGTTGAATATGTATAATTCTCGTTTTTAATTTTGTTCCTAAATTTGTTCCTAAACCACTGCAGTTGTTGTGTGAGATACTGTAAAGATATTTAAAAACAGAATAACACAATGGAGAACTTGTAGTATTTTAGTTATACCTAAAAGGCGCCAAACACGAATGAGAAGTATGTATTTAAAAATCCAAAAACCTACGCAGTCGTCGGCTTCGTCTTCACGGCTTAACCATTGCTTGGTAAAAAATATCGCCCCGGCCTGAAATGCATACCTTGGCACCTTGTTAGTCACCAATTCAAAACCAAATGCTAAGATTGTCTGCAACACCTACTTTTCCATATCGTAAATACTGCTTGTTTTTTGCTAGACACAATTAATATACTCGTTGTTCATTTTTTGGCTCTATTTCTCGGTAAACCAGACGATTTTTTGACCATTTTTTTTACCATTTTTTTTGACCGCATGAGACCACTCACAAATAATCATCAGAAAACCAGTACATGTTGTTACTATCAATTATCATGGGGACTGCCTACCTGTAGGACGAACAACAAACCATTGTACTTCGCTTGAGACGAAGATGTATGATCAAGCCAACAAATCCTTGATAAAAACATCTTGGTTTTATCGAAGCAACGCAGGTAACTTGAAAACAGTCTGAACCATCCAACCAGTATATGAAATATTGAAATAGGGACTCGAAGAGGGAATAAAAACCATCCCAACAGCAATCATCAGCACAGATGTCATTAACGAATCAAAATCACATTAACATTAACTATCAAAAGCAAAAGATGAAAAGACTATATGTTACGAAAACCTGTCGAATCTTATTGAAATATTCTATTAAAGCTGCAGATCGAACGAGAATAGCAGCAAAGAAATGTTGAATAATAGACTTGATTATTTACACTTTACCTTTTCAAAAATGGTTATCTGTCGTGCTGGGAAAACGATATAATTTACGCTTAAACGTTTTCGAATGTCTTGCTGCATGGACGTACCGGCTCTTGTCGATTTCAAAGCTGCATCCGTCCAAAAACCTGTTTGACCAGCATCGCCCGCTGAGCCAATAAGGATCGTTTGTGGCAATTTTTCAATTTCCATACAACTTCGGTAATTTATAATTAGTTCGAAAGACACATTAAGTTAATATATGCTGCTGTTTTTATGAATTGCACACAATCTACCAAATCCAATATATACTATATTCTAGATCTTCAATTAAGTTTCTAAATCTTGCCACTAGCTATAAAACCCCCTCCCCTCGACCACCACCTGCACACCACATAAATTGGCTGTCGGAACGGAGCACGCTTGGTACATATATACGTGCGCACTTGTGTATTTCCAGTCTGATTTTATCGGAATGAATATAATAACCTTAACGTGAATAAAAAATAATCGCCCCTTAATCTTTTTCTAGGCTACTTGCAAATTATCAGTATTCTGAAGATGCTTTTGTGTCTACTGACTCAATATTGCAAGCAGCTTTAATCGAGACCAAAAATGCATCTTCGCGCTCTTTGGGAAGAGTTATTCACCATGTTTGGCAAGGGAAAGTTTATTTGGCACAAAAAAATTATAATTGGGGTTACAGTCATCTAGAGAAGCGCTCGCTTAACAACACAATCACCGAGCTAAACGAGGATATTGTAGAGAAAATCCAATCACTGTGTACCATTCACGATGGATGGTTTGTCAACTCTTCCCATAATGACAAAAAGTCGTAACATTAGTAAAGTCTCCTTCGTCAGGAGATGGAGAATACATAACAGTAGATGGTCGGCGCTTGGTTGTAGAAATTCTCATCGCGTTGCTTCCCAGTACTACCCTGACCCTAAGTACTTACGGGCATGCAGTCGCCATTGAAGATATTGAAGGCTTGGATAAAGTTGATCTGTGCCTTGGCGTAATCGACACTGTCGTTTCTCTAGTAGACTCAACATCGCCTTGTTTAGGTCAACCTATTTCCGATATAAGCGACACAAAATTTCTTAAAGTGTCTGTTTCACGATCAAAAATTATAGATGTGTATTCAAATGATCTCTTGTTCCTGTTTACTCTTAACCAACCGTAGTCATTCCTCATGCCAAAATTGTTCGTATACATTTAAACTTTTCAGAAATAGAAATAAAAAGAGAGAGCTGAACACCTCCAACGTTCCGCATCGAAAGTGTAATGAACGATTTTTAGACAGGATTGGTCAAGAAGAAAAGGTTATCAATCAAAGGAAAAAAGATGAGAAATGAATACAACCGGGGCATCAGCAAAAAGGAGAATGAGTTGCTCGAGTTTGTAGAGGAAGATAACCTGGATTTGCAGCACATCATTGAGAATACTGACGTCGCTCGTGTACCAGCAGATATGAAACTGCTATGGGATCAACAGGTGAAACAATTGTCCACTAAATCGGCTGAAGGTTGCCGATGGAATCCAAGGTTTGGACTTTTCGATATTTGTCAATATATTATAAGAGGTCATGCGACCTAAATCCTCTTAAAATACTAAATATGCAAATATAAGTTATATAACCCTAGTAAAAGCACACAGGGTAAAAATTTAAGTAAAAATACAGAATTAAAAGTAAAATTACGGACTGCTTAAAAATTCTGATCACGTGACCAGCTACAATATTGCCGTTTTCTCTACGATAATTGGAATTTTCAAAAACCAAATTCCATCCGCTTTCTAGGATTGTATAATTCCATACCGTTAAGACCATTGAGATCAAGGTGACCTCTTATGCAAGTCGCCTATTACGTCGCCACGAAATTATATTTTTACATTATTTTGATACCACCTTCGTTTTCCCATTTTACAGAGTTGTGAGATTTGCATTGGATTTATATCGCAAAAATCCTAAAGCGTTGGATTCCATGCGTGAATTTGTCATTCTGCCAAGCAACCGTCTTATAAGGTAATTACACTGGATGAATCTATATTATATGGATACAATGTTGTTTGAGAAAAAACATTTCTCAAAATTAGCATTTAATGTTATTTTGTTTTGCAGATATTATAAGAATTCTGTTGATCAACAACCTGGTTGGATTATGTGGTGTCAAAGGGAAGCAGCGCGACAGAATCTTAAAGAAGACCAACACTGGGGAGGCCTTGTTCTTGATGAAATGAAGATACAGGTCAATGTATAACGAAAAGGAAATGAACAGAAAACCTAACTCACTTTTCCTTATCTATATTATAAATTTTATCTCTTATAAAAACATATACATATATACACATATACACACATATATATATATAAATATTTATATAGGAAGACTTGCAAATGACCGTTAACCCTTTAAGTGGCAAATATTTAATTTCAAATAAAAAAAATATTTTCTTGCAAAATCAACCTACATATGAACCTAGAAATCCAATTAAAAATTTTTTTTTTTTTAATTCTCAAATTTTACGGGGGAAATAATTTGTAGCAGATATGCTACATTGCTGCGATAAGGTAACAAAAATACAAAAACTAGACAATATATTTCTTGACAACCAGCAGGATTTTTGCTGGTTTTACCACAATCAATTCTTTCTCCAGATGGTTATGTATTTTCCTTGCATTATAGAGTACTACATTACAGTATTAGGTATAGTATATATAAAAAGTATAATAGATATTATTTACAAGTATGGTAGTCCAAAAAACAGTTTTTTCCCTCTCTCAAGCAGAGACAAATTTTACATTTGCTGCAAAAGATTTTGGAGAACCCATCTTTGCAATAGCGGCACCGACTGCGACTTCCTTTGGTGGGGTTTGGCCAATGTCCAAGTTGGTCATACCGTGCATCATTTGATGGTAATGGTGTGGTGGGTTTGCGACCAACTTTCGCCACTGGTGATGGACCTGCTGCTTCACAAGATTTCCGCTTGCTTGGTCTGCCTGGATTGCCACCAGTTCTTTCTATTGAGGCAACTTTGTTGGCGCTCGTCAAGCCCTCAGAAAATTCCAAAACAAAGTTCAGCAAGGACAATCTTTGCTTCTTGGAAATTCCCAACTGATCACAATGCCTGCGGTAGAGGAGCCAGGCATTGACTTTTGCCATGTCGACCAGATGCCAAAAGATCTTGATGTACCACCTTCTGGTTTTGATAGTGATTCGGTACAACGAGATAAGCATGTCAGCCAAATCAACTCCTCCCATCCCTTTGTTGTACCGCAAGATCTGCTGTGGACACGGGATGCTCTTTCTCTTCTTATCTTGTGGGGACCACCTTTCAACAGTGCCCAGTGGCTCCACGCCAACATAATTGGAGGCGACATGAACAGCATTGTTATCCA